>CM055406.1:129411174-129487125 GCA_029228625.1 Pseudolycoriella hygida
AGTTAGTTAGTTAGTTAGTTCCAGGGCCATTTGTATGAAAAACCATTTTTTTGGCTCGTGCTCGAAAACGGCTCGATAACTTTTCTTGAAATTTTGCAGGGACCTTCGGGTGGGCATTCTACGCCATATGAGATTTTAAAAAAGGGGTGGTACCGGCCTCGTTTGGGCGCCAGGGCTCTTAGATGGCGCCATGTGTATGCCTTACACTGGGGGTCCGGCATTTGTGACGCATTCTTTTAATCAAAAGTGAAAATATTTCAAAGGAATTTTGTGCGTTCCGAACCTGCAAGCGTCACCCAAATTGATATCATTTGTTTTGGAAGAAGGAACGAGGACTTGCGTCACGTTTCCCTTTTAAAAAGGGTTTTTTTGTGAGACGTAAGGTAACGTGCCACGCACTTAAAATTTTTATTTTCATCATCGTCCACCACGAACACGGTGTCCGTCAATCAAGATAAAGTCTAATGAAAATGAACCCATACACGAAAAACCCTGAAAATGTATGCAGAAAATCGTTTTTTTAACAGTCGACTATGTGGCAAGGATCTAACTAGATCCTATAATGTAGTTTTTTGAGCTCCCCTGGGGTCCCTGAACCACGAGCAAAGCTTCGTTTATGGGTTCATTTTTATTAGACTTTATCTTGATAATAGGACATCGTGCGTATTGCATGTGGCATATTAGTATACATGTGGCATGTGTACTAACATCGGACACTCGGCATTGGAGGAAAGCCGCTAAGGGGGTCTAAGCTTAATCATTGACGTGAGTAATTCAGTTAAGTTTGCTGTCAAGCGTCTCTCCCAGGTATTTCCCCTGTGGAGCTAGATCCATGGTTTTGTTGAAAAGCCTGATCCTACCCACAGAATCCGATCCCAAGCGCCTTCTACTCAATACCACTAGATCAGTCTGGGCGGGGTTGACTTTCAGACTCTCATCGTGGCATCCTTTCTCCACCGCTCTCAGCGCAGTTTTGACCCAGTCTCCCAGTGTGCTCTCCAATTTTCCCCTGATTAGAATATTCAGACCATCCGAAAATCTCACCCTGTGGACAGCCTTTAGCTTCCCACAGATTTGCGTTATCACCTAGGTAAATGCTAGTAGAGCGCTCAACAAAGCTATGGAATTGAACACTCTACCTCCATCGAAATTGACACTCGAGCAACCAGGGCCTATTTTCAGGAATTTTAATTCGTGAAAATCCCATAATATTACAGAAAATTTTCGAAAATTCCCGAAATTCAACTTAAGAACAAAGTTCCCGAAAATAGACCCTGCGAACAACATTAGTGTCGAGTACAGCAATGGTGTGGGAACTCTTTGTATCCTGGTAAAAACGCGCTGGTGGTGCCACCATCAACGCCGGCCATAATTTTGATCACCGCACCACCCCCACACAACAAAGAACAACTTTGTCTTTCATAGCAACCCAATATGATTGATAGATTTCGCATAAAGTGTAAATTTTTTACTAAAAAGCGCTGGTGGCGCCACCTACTTGGAAATTTTATTCGGTCGCCCCATCACCCCCAAGAGCACAAGAAACAATTTTGTTCATCAAATAATTGACTTAAAACGATTTCTTCGAACAAAAACATTGATTATTTTTCATACTGATTTGGTTAGACGTTTTTCATAGTGTAATGAAATTTTCGACATTAGAGGGAAATTGTTCGTCGAGTTCGAAAAGGAAAATTATGTTAATATGAAATGTTTAGAATACTCCAAAGATGTTTTTGAGACTTTTCGATTCAAAATTCGGAACAAGGTTTCTTGGATATACCGGTATAAAGTCGAAAAAAGTTTTCGCGAAGGTCATTTCTTCGATGAAATTTTGAATTTGAAAAATCGTATCTCAGCCAAAAAATTACCAAAATTGGTGAGGTAAACTGTTTTAGAAAGTTTGAACTATTTAAAATTTGGGAAAAATAGTCATTGGAAAACTTAGATTTTCCTTTAACAGTAACAGAAGGCTTGCACAAAACCTCAATTTTTTGGAATTTTCGCTATTTTCTCAAAACCCTACAGTGTGATTTTTTGGGACTTTCGGGCTATGGTAGACGTCCCTCAGCCCAATCGAATCCCGTTTTATTTCCTTTTGTCCTAATTTTTGAAAGCTCTCCCATACAAATTTTGCTAATTTTGACTAGCCCATTCTTTCTATTTTTCTATTATTTGTGAAAGCACTACAGGAAAGTTTTAACTGTGCCAGTGACAAGCTGTGCGACAAACCCAATTATCAGTACTAGGAGCGGAACTAGTAGGAGTAGAATACCGACACCTCCCAACAATCACTTCCATCGGTAAGCCGTACAATGGCGCTACACTCAACTTCACATGATTTGAACCGATGTTTAAAAATCTAACAATCGGAACCTACCGTTGAGTTTCGAATCAACGCACTAGCAACTCAATCTCATAGTAACAAGCAGACGTGTCAACTACTACGCTATCGAAAAAAACTTACCGATGCAGATTTTATACTTCCGGTACGTTAGTTAACGTCCATGATGTATGTATTTTCATTTTGGACAGTCAAACCATGTCATTGGCGAGTGATATAGTGATGGGGGCTGCGACGTAAAATTTTCACACCGAAAGGTATAAAACGTTCGATACATCGCTTTGATGGTTATGGTGAGTAATTAAGTATTAATATCCGTTTTGACACTTGAAATGATTCATAGAGATTACTTTTCGTGTTAATTAGAAATTAAATCATCGCAATTCTTGTGGGATTCCTTTATTTATACTGAAATAATTGTTCAGTAATTTGTAATTAAAATCTTTGTTCACCCACCATTAAAACTTCTATCATATTTAAAATTAGCATAACATTTAGATTCAAAATTGCTATTCAATCCATAATAGTATTCAATGAGTAATTTCGATACATGCCACATTTTGCCATCAACTCGGAAAATTGATTGGTACGTGGAAAATATCTGTGTGGTGGGTGTTTTATTACTTAATAACAACGTGAATATCAATTCGAATTTGTTGTACCTTTGGGGGACGGTGTGAGGTGATGGTGTATGCCATCCGTAATCTAAATTGGTCGTACGATAAAAGGGACATAAAGTTTTATTTCGCTGGATGCCGAAGCCACGAAAAACGTCTGTGAATTTAAATTTCTCAATTCAACAACAAAATAATTTTATCGATTTCCGGGATATACTCACGCGTATTTTCAAATCGTTCAGGTAAATTGGATGTTTTATAAAGACTTGATGTGTTCACTTGTGGCTCGTATCTTTCTATGTTTCGCCCAATATTTTTTTGTCGATTTTCATGATTTTTCAAACAATCAAAACTGTCTTCGCAGTAAATGTCCATTTTTGAGATTTTTACACACAAGGAAAACACTACCCTTTCATCGACTAAAATTGTCAGTTGCTATGGAAATGTTTATGTTTCTTCGGAATCATCGGATGGAGTCGAATGTGCTGGAATTTTAAGTTTATTGACAAAACTTCAATTTGCGTTGCTACTCCAATATATACAAATAGCAGAGGAGGGAATGTTAACTCTACTTTGTTATTAGCTGATCCCCCTGATCCCTTGATCTGTGAGTGAAAGCTTTCTCTTAACTGATGTCGGAGAGTTGCATCATCCCACTTTCGCTAGTATTCTAGACTAGACTTTCAAACGGGCTCCCTCTAAGGACGATTTTTATGTTGCCAATTAGGGACTCCAGATCGTGGTCGATGGATCTAAGAAAGTGTGTTCGGATGCGTAACTCATAGAGCCTTAAGAGTCAAACGACGGGATGCTAGTCTCTGACCAAAATGATTCCGGTTCGAATCCAGTGGCAGACAGTAACATACTCAACTGCATACTTCGAGACATCTTTCTTTAGATTTATCAGGTTCGAGCCTTGGTTCAGTAGTAAGCCTTAACTTAACTTGCTATTGGCCGCGAGGTCTCAAAACAAATAAACATTTCAATATTGTTATTTTCATTTTTACGGAGCATCTTCACCAATGGCTTACATTTGAACTCGTCCTAGGAATCCTTTGGATTGTTTTCGCATCGCTCCTTTTACCCAACCACAAAAAAAAAACTTGAGGCAACGAAACACAAAATCACGAAAACAAATTTCAATTTCAACAATTTATTTTCTCATTTTATTTCTGAATAAATATAATTTGATAGGTGGCGACATTTACTCTTATTTTCTACCTAAGACGAGCTCTTAAATAAGTTTTACAACATGGGAGGAAATAAATAATTTCTTAATGTTTGTACATTCCCAATTTAATTCCTAATTCTGAAGGCTTCTTCGGTTTGCTTGGAAAATGAAAATTACTTCTCAAATCCGATGATTTTGTCAAATTAGCTGGAATGTTATCACAGCTCCGTATCGACGTGCTACCAAACGGGGACGAATAAGCATTTAGCAGAAGTGTATCATCGGTGGTAATGCCAGAACGGGATGGCGAATTTTCGGCCGATTTCGAATTTCGATCTTTTGACGGCGGTCGCAGCGATTCTAAATATTCTTTCGTTATTACCGGCGTGGATGGAGATTTGTCCAATTTGGTGGAACGTTCTTTTTTCTGTGACATAAAGCGATCGTAGAATGTGGATGTAACGGTTGTGTGGCGTATTTCGAATTTGTTTGATGTAACTGGTGAATAATTTGATAAAGTGAACGTTAAATTTGGTATGTAGGTGCTGTAATCTTTGGTTTTCGATTCGCTGCTTATGTCCGTTAAATTGTAGTTTAGCTTGTGTTGCAAATTCATCGAATGATCTCTTCTTGAGCGACTCTCATACTCTTTTTTGTCGTCCTCCTGTAAACGTCGCCTTGGCGAAATATCTCGACTTCGATCCCTTGAATACCTTGAAGGCATATAGTCGGTTTTCGTATAATCATAAGAAGTTCCTTTCATGGCATGCAATTCACCCCGAGGCGTGCTGCCATAATTTGCAACGTAGCTGCCTTTCGTTTTGTTCCTATCATAAGGGGATTTTGATCTTTTCTCATCTTGACACAATGAATCAATATTTTGTATCGTATTTTTAATGGAAGACAAAGTCTCCGAAATGTCTTTCGTTGCGGCTGCGTCTGTTTCGCTACTTTCTTTGACTTCTTTGATATCTATGGCAAAGTTGTGTGAAAAATTTTGGCCAAGAGTTAAGTTTTTAGGCTCCAATTGGCCAAGATTTAAGTTTTTAGGCTCCAATATGGGTACTTGAAGTCCATATTTCAAGATATCACTGTCGCTGTCACTTGTTATGTCTAATCCACTTTTTTCGTCGCCTTCCATTGCGTGCTCCGCATCTACATTTTTGATTATTACCTCGTCTAAAGGTTTTTGGACGTAATTGGCTATAACGTCTTTATTGTCGTTGACTGAAGTAGGTTCAATAGGAACTATTGCATTTATTTTATCACTATCTGCGTCGAAGCGATCGAGACATTCTTCACCGTTTAAATCATCAGAGCCGTCTTCAACGACATAGCCAACGGGATTAGTGCTTGCCTCAAGGCTTTCATTTTCTTTAGCTTTATATAAAACGGAAGTTAATTCATCTTCCATAAATGCTTCGCTGTTGTTCTCGTCTTCCGGAATCGCTAGGTCCTCAGACGTACAACTGACGTCCATTGCTTCACACTTTTCTCCACTCAATTTCTTCTGCAAAATTCTATGCAGAATCTGTGAATTTTCTTCAATTATTTTGGATATGCGGTCAGTGTTGTTTTTCTCGCATCTGGACTCTGGACACGATGTCGGACGAAATTCTTCCTTACCTTTGGTACACTCGTCCAACGAATAAGACTTTTCTCTGATAAAACTTTGTCGGTCCGGAAATTCTTTGATGTGAATTGATGGACTTTTCGTCGATGCAGAAGTATTTTCCATAACGGTGAGCGCAGTGCAGTGCAACGGCGGATCTGTTTCAATTTTTGTCGAAGAATTTTTGTCTTCTATTTCGTCGACCTTGGGATACGGACTGGTTGTACTGTCTGAAAGGGATTGTGTCAAATCCAGACGCGTCGGTCGTTCTGGAGCGTTAACAATCTCAAAATATTCGTTCGTGACCCCCTCGTCACTCACCAGGTACTTCTGGAAAATATTTTGAACGTCGGATTCAACTGGTTGACGAATCGTGTCTTCAGATGTATATTCGAGAAACGATGACGGCGTTCGCAGTGGACTTATGGTAAAATTTCCCAAATATTTGCTGATATCGACAATTGGTGATAATTGACTTGTACTTGTAATTCTTACGGGATTGTCGATCAGCCGATCAGGTTTCAATTTACCAGCTGCGTGTGTCATTCTTTGATCACTCAAATCGTCCGGTTTTTCTTCACATATACTGTTGATTGTCGTCGCATCATTTTTGTCGGACTGTGGCGAATGTTGGAGTATAGAATCGGGTGATAGACAACGACCGAATAGCTCTTCTTCATATTTCTTCGAATATTTCTTTTTTGTATGGCCGGATGAGTCATAAATCGTGGAACAACCGGCGCCGTACAATTCGTCGTCATAGTTTTTCTTATTCACAGTTGTTGCATCCAAAAACTCATTTCCAGCATCTGGTTGTTCATTGCTTTCGAAAGTCTCATCGGCGCATATTTCAAACTCTGTCGGTAGGGCAGCTGGATCATAAATTGTTATAATCTCTTCACAACCATTTTCCAATCCTTCGTCAGTCTCGTATAAGTTTAGGCTACGTATACACTCGTCAATATTCGGCTGAGTTTCATGTGAATCTTCAGCGCCGTGCACCAACTTCAACGGACTCGCTTCCACCGAGGACAGATTGAAATCGAAATTTTCGTCATCACATAAACTCGTGCTGGTACTCGAGTTCACGTCACTGTCTTCACTGTATGAAGATGATTCGCTACGTTTACGAGATTTTGTCGGCGTCGATAATGAGGTATCTGAAATACTGCTTTTGATTGATGTGGCACTTGAAGATTTCTTCGGCGAATAATTTTCGTAGTCCAAATTGTCAATGGCAACATTTTTCTTGACTTTCTTCTTGTCCGAATAACTAACTTCCGTTTCTTCTTTGTACGTTTGTTTCGGTGTGATCTTGGCAACTTTTGTTATGGCCGGCTTTCGAGCTGGTGGTATCGAACCTTGCAGTGGTCCCAGTCTTTTTCCTTTGTTACTAACTATTGCATTTCGACCCATCAGATACTGATTCACCGATATCGCACCCGAACTAGATGGATTGACGGTCTGCTTGGCTGTGTTTGTTAGAATTATGTGAGCTTGTCGTTGACGCTCGCGTAATTTATCGTATTGTTTCTTCAAAAGAGAAATATCCAAAGCGATCCGGTCTTTGCCATCCGATTGTTGTTTGCTTGTAGTTGGCAATCCTATTGATCCCCGACGACCCAACCGTATACCCCAAGCTGTTGTTACCGCCAACTTGGACGAGTCATCGTCGGAATCGCCATCATCATCAGACAAGAAAATTCTGCAAAAAAGAAACAAATTAGCTATGGAAGAGGCGTTCTAATGCGTTTACGATCTTGTTGTGCCAACCGCGTGTGGAAAAATTGTGGTACCCAGGAAAAAATTGGGTAAAAGACCCATTGACGAAAAAATGAAAAATTACTCACAATCGAGAATGATTCGAGAAAATCGGGAAAAAGCTGGAAATTGACAATTGTCTAAATAGTCGAAGTTTTGATACCGGAACCTAGAAAACAATTTTTGTACATTTTTGTTCCGGTGTTCGTGTTGCTAAAACTCCCTTTTTTGAAGATGTTAAAAAAATAAAATTTGTTTTATAAACCATTATCTCGGACAAGCTTTCGACTATTGTCGTTTGGGGCAATACAATGTCACAACGACGCGATCAGCAATTTAAAAATATTTCATTGGTACAAGGTGAATTAAGGTGTACAAGGTGAATCAAAGTATATTAAGCAATTTCCCATTTCCAACTCTGTTTTAAGACACAAATACAAATCAAAGATGTTTCATGAATCGCACATACTTCAGTCCACGTTTATCTCTCCATGGTGTAATATTATAAAGATGTTTATCCCTAAGTTTCTGCAGCTCTGGGATGGGTCCAAGGTCGACTACTTTTTGAATCAAACCATTCGAGTCAAACAAATGGCCATTGAGCAACTCGCCTGATAACATTCCCATTTTGCAGTAAAAGTCATCAGCCGTTTTAGTAGCCAGAATTCGTCTGTAAACAAAAAGAAGTCA
The DNA here is from genome assembly GCA_029228625.1 of Pseudolycoriella hygida. NCBI lineage: Eukaryota > Metazoa > Arthropoda > Insecta > Diptera > Sciaridae > Pseudolycoriella > Pseudolycoriella hygida. The sequence goes on from CM055406.1 coordinate 129,419,370, forward strand.
ATTGAAAAATGCAGAAAAATCTTGAAGGTGAAAGGTAAAGACTCTACTTACTCCTCTAAGAGTCCCCAAATAGCCAGCGCGGTCCTTAATAGAATATCACTTCCCTCAATCAGCACCAAATCCCATACTCGTAGGACGCAATTAATTGGCAAACACGTACAAAATAATGTTAAAAACCATTGCATTGTAAATACGTTGGTTAAAGGAGGCTCGAACGAACCTTAAATGAAACAAAATATTGTAGTCGTTGTCAGTGGGGCTGCATTCGAACAAACCTTCACCCATGGGTCCTTGTAACTTTTGTAAGTGTTTAGCAAGTTTTGGCAATCTTGCGCTTAGTAAGTCTCGAAACACAGCCATATCCGCTTGTAGTCCACCTAAGCCATGGAACTAGCGGAGTGAAAATATTCAATAAGACGCAAATGTTGACCTACCTAAGGAACCATTAAAGTAACCAGGTGGTAAGCATCCTTCGATTAAAAATATCATCACTTTTAGAGATTCAACATCTTCCTTATCCATTACTTGTAATATCAAAGCTCCAAGCATATTGAATCCCTGAAACAATTGGACATGTTACCTCCGTTTGGCACCTCAAATGTACGTTTTGTTACCTGACCTAATCCAAGTCGATTTGGTTGTGTCGAAAAATCGATTCATTAAAATTATTCGGAAAAAGTAAAAAACTGATCAGACATAAGAGCGACTGCTTCACTGAAATAGGTTTTCTTCGACACCGTTGTAAGAATTGAACAATTCAGATCATTCATGTGGTTCCCAAATTACTCCTCCTACCCTTACAAAGTTACTACAACGTTTATGTTACCAGACTAGCGAGTGAACAGAACAAAAATTCTTGAACAAATAATGGCGAGAATTCTCCTGGTTGGGAACAATTTTTTTTGGCGACTCTTTGATATCCTCGAACACAGGAGTAGTCCAGTTGATCCTCAACCGAAAAGTCTTTCTCAAAGTATTTTGTTCTCGGGCTCGTTTGTTGTTAGAAGAAAAATCAAGGCTACGAAACGCGTTCACTTCTCGATTATAATTGATTAGCCAAATTTTATGATTTTCCACCAACTCAAATAGCGTTACAAACGCAAAAAACGGTGGAAAATTCCAAAAAGCGATACTATTTTGTTCCCAAGATTCTTCCATTGAAATTACAGTCTGCTGAGTACTTTTTATCAGATAAAATATTTTGTCTCAGCTACTTTCTAGTATCGGTCGCTACCGACAATGTTTTTTAGTCTCGAAAGAGGGAGTCGAGGTGAGCTGCAGGCGTGGTAGTCTATACATAGTATATAGGTGAAGGGGTCTGAAAACATTCTTAATAAACAAACGGCTTCTCAGCGGCGTGGCGGTCGTCCTTATGTCTTCAATTGATTGAAAACTTACAATAGCCTACTTCTGGATTCCAACGAGCGTAACCAATTAAAACTCTTTTAAGTTTGGCCTGATTGAGTGATCCTGCGGGACCGGAAAACAAACTGGAACCAGTTCTGTGTAGATCCTTAAGCGATTTAAGCGAAATTTAAAGTCCAATGTTCAATGCAAAAACTCATTAGCTTACTTTAACTATTTGAATACCCAGTTCTTCGTTATCGTCAAGCGATTGATCACACATGCATTTTTGCTGCCCCTTTTCCCAGTCAATTTCTTTCAATTGAAAATGCTGATCAGCCAATGCCAACCAGAGCTAAAGAATAAAAATGAAAAAAGTTTATGACTTGAATTTTTTAGTAAGAACGTGAGTACTTGAACACCGAACGAGGCGATTGAAAAATATTTGACAATAAAAAAATATTTCTACGAGCATTGAATACATTCCCAACATTACCTTTCGTCTGAATTCCGGCGGCATTCCTCCGGGTAAACGAGCAACCATCTTCATGGCACGTAGCCATTCATTGAAATCGGATGTTGTTGTGTTTGAGGTAGACATTCCTTTTTTAATTACATCATATTTTACAGAAACAAAGTTGTGTTGCTGGAAGTGGTGGGACACTCCGAATTTCATAATTCTAATAGAACAAACGTCCGTCTGATTATATAGATAAACATGGCCATTGAATTGTGATTTATAATCGTTGAGTTGCAAACTATGAAGAAAAGAATTAATTGATGAGACTATTCGTTCTATTTAATAGCAATTTTATTTTTATGTTGTATGGACCAATAATGCGTACATCAGTTTTAAGTCTGTTGGTTTCATATACTTCGGAAACACTTAAATTACGTTCTGTTTGTGGAAACAGTCGCCCCCGTATTTATCTAGTCAAAGAAATTTGAAATCTAATAAATATTGATTAGAGGAGTCACTCAGAGAAATCTCATGTATACTTCAACTATATCGGGCCGAATGCGAAATTTCCCCTTCATAATTGGAGTAAGTGGTCTAAGCCCTACTAGTTTCCGCCCTAGTACATCATAGATCTTGTGCCATCTTGTTCCTGTTTGCCCAGCAACCTGTTAACCAATGGTTTGATGCAAAGGTTGATAAGGCTCTGGTGGACAGGGATTTGGCTTATGTGGAATGGAAGAGGGTTCGAACAGTTGAGAAGTTCTGTCGGTACAAGGTCCTAAGGAATATGGCGAGTCAGGTGATTTCGTTAGCCGAGAAGAGGTACAGGAGGCAGGAAGCTGCGGACTGTGGCGCCATCCAGGGAGCTGTGGAGTAGTCTTCGTTGTTTGGGTTTTGTATCGAGCCCGGATGATGATGTTCCAACGTTTATGGCTGATGAGTTGACTTCTCATTTTGTGAGAAAAACTGATTATTCAGAATTTCCTCGCTCAATTAATGTGTCTGAAAATCCGGTTTTCGCTCCACCGCGAAGGCTGCACTGTTCCTTTTCTTTTCGTTGCTTTTCCGACTCGGAAGTTATGATGTCAATTAACAGTGTCAAGTCTAATTCCGTTGGACTGGATAAGATTCCGATACAATTCATTAGGATTCTGATGCCGGTAATTTTGCCGGTGGTGAGGCATTTGCTTAATTCAATCGTAACTAAATCCTTTTTCCCTGCATGTTGGTAAACGGCGAAGGTTTTACGGCGACGCAAGAGCTCTCGCCAACGGTCACTTGATGACTACCGTCCCATCAGCATACTGTCATCGCCCATCAGCACACTGCCATCGCTGTCTAAAGTGCTGGAAAAATTGCTGAAGAGGCAGATAACGGACCATTTGAATGAATTCGGACTCCTGTATAAGTATCAGTCTGGGTTTCGCGCTGCTTCTGCCCTTTTGGAGGTTACTAGCGACATTAGATATAATATGAGCAAGTGTATAGCGGTATAGCCACGATTCTCCTTCTAGTTGACTTTTCCAAAGCTTTTGACTCGGTGTCACATGACCTGCTCACTGCTAAATTGTCGTCGAGATTTGGCGTCTCGCCTAAAGCAGTTTGTAGCAGTTATGTAACTTAAAAAGGTTTTACGGCCTTACACATATATATGCCATAATAAATAATCAATCAATCTGACCCCGACGGGTTGTAACGGCAGATTATTATTATTATTAATAATTGGAGTAAGATAGTTATTGCAAAAATGTCAGGTTCACTACAATTATAAGGGAAAATTTTCTCTGTGTGCGATGGCAAAAGTGATAGCTGAATCTCGTTAGATACAAGAGCCAAGTGCTTAAATCTTTCGAAATCTGATGTCTGCGTTCTCGCAATTATTCAGATTTGAGATGCATGTGCTAAACACTTTCGAGAACGAGATCCTGGCATTAGCGATAGCTTCTTTATGTTTTCACTTTTCCTGTCCGTCCGTCTGTGCACTGCACCTCATTGCACCTCATGACCCTAGCTTCAACCAGCTGCACCTAGGGAATCAATTTTGACTTTACTCTATCGCTACTTTACTACATCCATTTATTATTATTAGTGAAATCAAGCACTTCTATCAGATTTGCTGTCTTTTGTTTCATACCAAGAAACCTTGACGTCAAAAATTTTTGTTTCGAACTTAATTTTGGTTGTGTGACAATAGTTTTGGATATAATTTGTTAAACAATTTACAAATATTACTACAATGGGACTTTGAATCGCATCGTTTTTACTTGGCGTGAACATATTAAACAATCTTCTTTAGCAGTGTATTACCCGCCGGTAGAAAAAGAACTGCGAGCTTTTTGATTAAAAGAGAAAAGAAATAGTTTGTGTTTTGTGTAAGAAACAGGAAGCGCAGTAAGAAGTTTTTGCGAAACTGATATTGTGGTGTTCAAGAGCAATCACAGCAGAAACTTCGTTTCTAAATTTAAAGATTCCGTACGAGTTTCATGAAGAAAATTGAAAAGCTCGTTAACACTTTCGCCAGCTACTTACTTCTATCTCTGACAAATTAATACCAAACTGGCGGATGTAAAAAATATTTGGTTTCTATGTGTATGTGGGCGAAAAAGTTTAGCCTTCTGTTGCTGGTACACGTGTATTGTGTACACAATTATAGATAGCGAACACTTTTACCTGAGTGTAGACACAAATCTTCTTAATGAAGCAAAAAGGAAATTGTACACATTGTTCATTTTATCGAATTTCAGCAATTCTTTTTCACACAGGAAATTTTGTGGGAATCGACAGCATATCTTAATATGTTGCAAGAAATAACTCATAGCTCGTTTTGGTCCTGATAAATTAAAGTTTGCTTCAATCTCTAAATCACCTGTTTTGCTAACATTATCCAACAGCATAACAGCTAACATTAGCTTCGAGAGAAAACTATCCAAAAAGAAAAGCGACAACATGACAAAGAAGGTTTGGTAATCGAAAAGTGACGCGGAATTTTTACCGGAAAGTAAACGAGTCGAGTCAAGGTTACAGTCTTTATTGTGCAACGATGAATATGAATTCGTCTTAGCAGATGAGTAAACATGCATGACCATGGCGGAATGCTTTAAGGAACTGCTGAACCCAAAAAGACCACCGAACCGGAACAACACCAAAGACCACTTGAAATTTCAAACCGTGCAGCGCAGCCACACAGCTCAAAGCTCCTTGAGGCGACAACATACCTGGAGAACTTTTCAATGTAATGCATTATGCATGGAGATGCATGGGGCCATCAAGCCCATATGTAATGATACGGAGTCGCCGAAAGAGACTAGTATCATCTGCCCCTTATTCAAGAAGCGTGACAAATTGGAGCATCGAGGGAATTTCTCCGAAAATCGGAACAGATGGCGCAGACGATTTAACCATCGGCTTATGCAGCTTTATCGAGGGCCAGAATTAGCCAAAACAAAAATAAACAGACTAGGATGGCTTGCTCACGTACAGCGTATGGATGACAACCGTGTTCCGATGAAACCTTTCGAAACCAAACCGGAAGTTCCACTCAGAAATTAAGCAGAACGTTGAATAAGACAATAATTAAAACAAGGTCAAAGAAGTGCAGGGTGACCTAAAAACAAATGGGGCGATGCGCTTTTGCCAACTTAAAAACTGTAAGAGTAACCAGCTGGAAGATGTTAGATGCGGCTAGGTCCGGTTGAAGAAACATGTTGGAGAAGGCCAAGACCCTTAATGGGTTGAGGAAGTCTAAGGCACCGAGTCACCTAGGCACCTATGGCTCAAAATAAATGGATTCCGAACGGGACAAGGATGCTGCGCATGCGCATTTCTATTGCACAGATGGAAATTGCCATCTCTGTGTGAATGCGGAGAAACGCAAACTATTGAACACATATTGAGCCAATGTGTGGTACACCCCTTCACCGGAACTTTAACCGATATCCACGAAGCAGCTGACGAGGCGTTGGCATGGATAGATGGATTGAATGTAAGTGTGTGATAAATAAAATCGAAAACAAATTGTAACAAATCGTGCCGAGATGTAAATTTTTCTAAAGTCATTTGAGTGAATAAATAAACAGTGCCAAGACGCGGAAGATGCACTTAAGGTTTCAGAAAGCCAATAGGTTGTCTAACGTCCGTCGTGGCTATAAGAATCTCTTCATGAAGTGAGGCAAGAACAATACTCCAACATTTTTACACAAACCACAAACAGGATTGATGATAAAGATTAATAACTCCCTAAATTGAAGAAAAAATTTCATGTACCACGAAATATTTCTTTTCATATTCTAAAGCTCAAAGAAAGTCTAACTCACTACCGAATGTAATGCGTCACAATATTTATACTACCATCGACTATCAATCAGTTTACAACCTATTTGTTGATTCTTTCTTGTCTATGTGTACCCGAAACCCGACAATGAAATTATTAATAGCACACAAGTAAAATATAACTTTACGATGTCTGCAGTACACATCGGTGAAGTGAAATTCATAAACCCATCAACTCGAACGTCTGGGTTTAACAATGGAATTCCAGTCAATTTGAATGCACTAGACCAATACAAAACACCCAGTCCAGACAACTTTCCATTTCTACCTATATTCTATAGGAACTTAGCTTATTCTATTAGCCTGCCTTTAACATTGTTGTTCAATAAATCAATAGCTGAATATACACACGGGCAATTCCACGGTCCGCTTCGTTCCCACGCTTGAAATTCTCAGTAGTTACAAAATGAAAGCAATAGAAAAGTTACTAATCTCTAGTTAAGGGATCAATACGTCTGATGCACCATTTTCTATGAATATTTTTTCGTAACAACTGAGCATTTCGAGCGTGGGAACGGAGTTTTCGTGGAATGGCCCACACCCTTTGATGTGGAAAATGAGATATATGAGCTACTCCTACGTTTATGTCAGGCAATCGCTCTAACGTTGAGAATTTTTGACCTATAAGTATTTTGTGTGCAATCTCAAAAGTTTGCAAACGTTTAAGTTGAGAAAATCACTAAAACTAATTTGCTGAAATACATAAACCCTGTAGTAGAATCAATCTCGAAAGATCGTGTTTGTTTGACTACAAAATAAACGGTGCGGAGATCACATCGATGTCAATTAAGAAAGTCTTAGAAGTAGCAATCGATGAAGCAACTTTTGAATCATAGCTCAGCAACACAACATATCAAGGAAATTTTAAGCATTAAATTGGCTTTTTTCGAACTAGAAAATCTTTTTTAAGAGCTATTTAAGTATTAATAGAGTTTAACACTCGTACGTACGCAGCACAGGTTGGTTAAATGTCAGATATCCTTTTCATTACATCGAATACGAAACTTGTATATTTCTCTTCCCAAATGAGACGCGAAAATTAAAAAATGCAACTCTCAGTAGGCCTTAGAATGCTATGGGAAGCGAAAGTATTTTCGGCCCTCTAAACAGAGGTGCGAAAATAAACAGAGGGACGAAAGTTTTTTCGGTCCTCTAAACAGAGGTGCGAAAATAACTGACACAACAAAAAAACTTCGACACTTCATTGAGTTTACTTCGATCAAAGTGTAACAAATCTGTGCGCCGGTGCTACCAAGATTTTTTATGTGGAATTAAACATGATTGTTGAAGAAGGAAATGTTATTTTTTTTTTTAATTAGTTTTGTCTTTCTAGTTTTGTAAGGAAAAACTGCAATATTCTCGTAGTTCTTGTTATGTGAATCACTTAGTTTTGGATGTGTATCATGAGTTTTGGATGTGGATCATTTCGCATGAGAATCACAATGGTTATTTGTGTACATGCTATGGACGATTGATTTTAGGCAATTTCGCGAACTAAGCAGGTGCACAATGCACATACAACTTTTCATGAATTGGTAATAAATTACAGAATTTTCTTGTAATTTAGGCGCCCGGCATGAAAAACATCATATTTTTAATTTCTACATGCTGTTGCTGCTATTACTGCAGTGATGTTTAAATCATAACAATTCCAATGAATAAATTATTGACCTTAGTTGAATTGATTAATGAGTAAGCCTTCGTTTCGAGTTGAATTTTTTAATTTTCGCGTCTATTTGGGATTCGAAAATTACAAGATTCGTATTCGTTGTAATGAAAAGTTGTGTGAATCACATGTGACGACGTAAAAAATTTCAACCTGTGCGATTGCCGCCCTTGCCTTCGGCGCGGGCTGCAAATTTCGCACACGGTTGAAATTTTTCACTTTCGTCCCTTGTGATCCAAATAACTATTGCAAAGCTGTTTTCAACAATTTTCTCAAATTGAATAAGTAGCATATGATAAATGAAACGGTAACGAATCATTCAACTCCACACTTTTGGAAAATAAATCCTCCCTTTTGATTAAAAAAAGAAATTTGGGTCCATAAATAAATAAAAAGTTTGCCGCAATTCACATGAATAACAAGTGGAATGTTCAAACATTTTTTTTTGCAATTCACCGACAAAAACTCGCTTTTTCGTGCGTCATTTCGGTGTCGCATGAAGTCATTTTGCCACACTAGTGCGATGAAGGTTTTTTCACGCATGTTGTTGGTGGAGAAGGTTCTTCACTTCAGTTGTAGCCAAATAAATGAGTGAGCCGACAAACAGCTGTATACGCAAATTATTTATTGAAGTATAATGGGTTTGTATGATGAAAGGCTACAAATTTCTAAGTTTTTACAAGTTAGGATATGAACCATAACAGAGCTAAATCTAACTTACTAGGGAATGCAAACCGAAAGCAAAATTGAAAAACCGGTTTTCGGCTTTTTAGGGCAAAGAAACCGCGGTTAACCGGACCGAAGTCATTTTCCCTGGCATTTTTATTATGGAAAACTTCATTTTAATAATTTTCTTTATTGAAATTTATACGCAGAACTCTATTCTAAGCAAAAAGTTGTTCTACGCTATGGCTCAAAAATTCGTAGATTTTTTTATAAAATTAATTTTGTTATAATAATAACACGAGCACTGTACCCCCATTTGACAGCCGCTCAAAACTTGACTGAGGTCGGAGGTCGTTTGTCGCCTCGATATAAAAAAAATTGTTTGATTTGCCCGGTAGCTAGAACTGTTTTTCTGTCTACATAATTGATCAGTAGAATATCTTAAGTTTGCGAAAAATCGAACAACTGAGAGTGCCAATTCGTAGATTTTTTATTGGCGGCTGTCCGTTTCGGTGTTTAGACTAACTTATAAAAAAATCGGAGCGTTTCAGAGGCATACAGTAGAACAATTTTTTGCTCAGAGTAATGTTTTACGTCGATTAAAAATAACTTCTCTTGATCGCCAAACTCAATTGACCACAGCTATCGAAATGCTTTCTGTTAAAAATTGATAATTTGAATAAAATATTGTTTGATACTATGGCATAATCACAAAGTTTTATTTTTGTCATTTTTTTCTATAACGAATGGCATTTCACTCTACCACCATTCTTTTTTCGTATAATTTATGTTGATTATCTCACGAAAAGTGACCATTTTTGCCTCTCGCGACGTGATAGGTACTTGATCATAAAAATTGAAAATTTTAAAAATAAAGACACTTTTATTTTACATCGCGTCGTGAAGGAATAAAATTGCTCTACAGCCATAGTCCATTGGTCATTGTTGGAATTGAGAAATGGGTTAGCTACTAATTTTTTCGAAGAGTCCGAAAAGTCTACCTTCAAAAAATTGTGTTAGGTGAGCCTGGCTCATGGCTCATTTTTGAACCCTCTCGCTTATCACACTTATTATGACAGAAAAGTAACTTTTTTTTGCAAAAACCGAAAAAACCGGTTTTAAGAGAAAAAAAACGTCGGTTTTTTAGTGTTCAAAATTTTGCGGTTAACCGAAAAACCGGTTCGGTTTAAAACCGGGTTGCCGTCCCTATAACTTACGAATTGTGGATGACTACAACTTTATGGTTTGAAATATTTGTAATGGATATTCTACCAGTGTAACTTAATCGATGATTGTTCGAATGTAACAGGTTTCGTCGCGTTCGTCTGACTAAGTTAAAATAACAGGTAGTCGTCGCGAAGTTTGATTTGATTCGAGGTAGATTTATGACGAAGGAATTACTGACATCTACTTGTCTCTGGCGGCAGTAACAACGCACTACTTGAATTGAATTTTTATATTAAAAGAAAATCTCGTTTTTGTCGGTGAATTGAAAAAAACGTTGTTTGATACACGTTACGTATGCTGGTAGTTAAACGCACTAGATGTGAGATTGCCGATACGAGCCGAAGGCCTTCATACGTAACTTGTATCAAAAATTACTATTGTCTGTAGCGCTATAAATCCAACAAAGCTTTTTTGTACCTCCAGTAACTTTGTAGTACTGTTTGCCCACTCTGTAGTACTGTTGGAAATCCTTGAAGCTCTCTGTACACAAAAGTATGTGAAGTTCAATTGAATTTCGAAACAATATCAACATATGTGGCCACATGTTTATATGTTCGGCGTATGTATCACTAAAAATACGGAGGATGCAAATTCCGGGCGCTAAAAAATCCGGACGCTACAAAATCCGGATGCTCCTCTGGGTTTGGATGCCTATGGATTTTGACCTTACTATACTAAAGCGTCGCAACGCTTTTCTTGTAATATCACAACTCATTACAACGCTTTTCTTGTGACGTCACAACATTTGTGGTGAATGTAGAATTTGAGAATGGTGAATATAAGATATGAGAGTGGTGAGTACAAATTACTTGTGACATCACGGCAACACAAATTTAAAATATGCCTGAAAAGCGAAGTTGTGATATACCAACGGCGTATTGTCTGATCAAAATATACAAAAACTCTGAAGTTGTGGCATCACAACGACGCAAATTCAAAATATGTGTGAAAAGCAAAGTTGTGATATCCCAACAGCGTTTTGTCTAATGAAAATGTACGTACAAAATCTAAAGTTATGACATCACGACGACAAAAATTCAAAATATACCTGAAAAGCAAAGTTATATTTTGAATTTGTGCCGTGGTGATGTCACAACGGTCACAACTTTTTGTGTACATTTTGATTAGACGGAATATCACAACTTTGCTTTTCAGGTATATTTTGAATTCGTGTCATTGCGATGTCACCAATTTGCCTTTTGTGGATATTTGTTGTGATATCACAACTTTGCTTTTCAGGTGTATTTTGAATTTGCGTCACTGTGATGTCACAACTTTAGATTTTGTGTTATTTTTACGACTTTCAAATGTTATACTAACCACGTCATATTTTAAATTCACCACTACTAAATTTTCTTGGGATAACACAACTCATCACAAATCATCACAACGCTTTTCTTGGGATAACAACTGTGACAACACTTTTCTTGGGATATCACAACACATCTCAATATGTTGTGTTGTGCTAAGTTATCTCACATCTCGAAATCCGAGCCCGAAGCCACTCCTACTTTTTAAAAGCACGAATCCTTTTTTAACATTTTTCAAAATCCGTACCCAAAATCGAATGGTTTTTTCAAAGGTTCGTAAGCTTACCCGGTAAGTAGGATTTGACGGCATAGCGGCTACAAAAAGACTTGCTCGTCTAATTTTTTTTGACCCACATTTCGCAAGGTACCACAACACATTTGAGCTGAACGTCTATTGCTTTACAAAATACCAAACAAACAATTCTCCAAAGATTATGTTTCATTCAACCGCTGCTGACGGATTTGAAAAATGAAAATTATTTTTCTGTTCCGTTTTCCGTTCCATATTTATATCGCAGATGAATAGTCGAAATCAATACAAAAAAAAATTGTGCCTTCCGCATACAGATGGAAGAATAGAAATTCAAGTTGATGCAACCGTAACAATGTCGGAAATTTATTTCGCTCGTATTTTAATTTAAATTGAAATAAATTAAAAATCGAAATTACTCTAGACACCGTAATCTCCATCTAATATACATCGTTTCTTTCGAATGGCCATGGCCGCATATACTCAGTGCCGTGCTTTTACTTGAAAATTTCTGGCTCAAAAGAACATTTCACTAATGCAATTTAGGATGTATAAGGCCATCACATAAACGAATGGATATCGGCCAAAAACCAATTTAAATGGAGGTGTGACGCAAGTACTTCAATTAGAGGATGTCCTTCGATGCGCAGAAGAAACATGTTCATAAACATTTGAAGTGGTAGACCATCTCAAAGGATGCAAATTATCGATGCGAATAGTCTGCATCGTGAAATGCTAGTTAATTATTTGAAGAGAATTTTTTATGGTAAATCAAATGTTTGCGTGTGAGACCTGATAGCGAAGAATGAATGGCTTCTGAGATCTCAAAACATGAAACAGTAACCAACAAACTATTGCAAAATACATCGACAGAAGCCACGTCTGAATATTGCACACCAATGAGTGGGAAAAGAGATACATACGGAAAAACTATTATTAACATACCTAACATACCAGCGAGTAAAGTATAGTCTTAGAAATAGTTATTTAGACGCGACACTCTTGTTAAGTGATAGAAATTAATCCCTTGGCATAAAGAAAGTACGCAACTTTTCTCAAATAATTATTTTAGGTGCCTACATTGGACGGTTGATTTTAGGCGATGTTGTAGGCCCAACCAGGTAACTGCTACATGCAAAATATTTGGTCATTGTAAACGTTAATCAACTTTAATTGAGACTTAAGCTTAAAGACTAAAGGCATCAAAATCGATAGCGTATCCGAAAGACGAAGTTGATTAAAATCAATTAAGAAAGTGTTTGCGATGTAATCGCCTAACACTCCATTCAATTTCCTTTAGGAGTCCAGTTGTTTTATTCGTTTAACGACAAACAAACAGGCCGAAGCCCAATAACAAGTCAGTCCTTTTAGTCCTTAGTTTTGCTAAATGTGAGAACACATTACCATCTAGTGTCATTTCATAATAGAGAAGTTATATGTTGAATTTCTTTATCCGCGAAGAAATTTGTATCGTACTTCTTCGTGGATAATAAAAGCTGAACTATAATTTCTTTATTCTGAGATGACACTAGATGGTAATGTGTCTACTAGCCTTAAGGTTTTAAAGTGAGGTCTGAGACACTTACATTCAAGCGACAATTTCTCCTAAGAAACTATGTTGCTTCCTCGTCCCTGGTCGATCTCAGGGTGGCCTAGAGTCTTGCCGTGAGCTTTCCGTCCATCGTTGCAGGACATAAACTCACAGTCGGCCATCTGAACATTTTTGTGTTAAAAAACTATGATTTGACAGCGTTACACATTGAACCCATTCACCTATTGACTATACTATGTTCAAAATAGATGTTGCAAACAGAATCGATGTAAATGTTGTCTTAACTCTTAAGTATGTGCAATTACGTCCACACTAAATTGGACTGGAAATACCCGAAACGGCAATATTGAAAACCCCGTACGAAGCAACGGCGCTAAAAATCTCTCCAAACCTTTAAAATAAGCCCAGAATTTAGAAAAGACCTAGAGCACTTAGGAGAGGCCTCTGACCCACACCTCTTTTTTCTCTACAACACTGCATAAAAAACCTAGTTATTAAAGGAAATATCATGAAAAACCACCAAATATCGCGTAGGGTCGCGTGGCATAAGTTTGGCCCACACTAAGGACACTCCAGCCCGAACCATTCAACAGATTTTCACTAATTTAATTTTCGTGATTTTATGATATCTACAACTTTCATTCGAAACCAAAGAGCCATTTCTGTTCTAATTTCGCAGAGGTATAAGTGAAAAAGTTCCACCAACCTTTCAGGAAAACTCAACCCTTTCAAAACCCAATCGAAATATCTTTTATGGGATTGAATCTGGGCACTGTCGGCCCTAGGGCCGCCGAGCTAGGACCGTTTAAGTGGTTTTTGGTCTTTTCAACATAACTCGAGCAAATCTTTTCCGATTGTCAAAAAAAATTTTTTTCCTGAAAGATATTCAGAAAATTAATCGCGGGATTAAATTTGGGCAAAATCGGTCGAAAAGTGGTTCAAAAACGTGATTTTTTGAAGGTTGGTGGAACTTTTTCATTTATATATCTGCGAAACTGGAACGGAAATCGCTCTTAAAGGTTTTGAATGAAATATATGGACCGAAACATTTGGTATGAAATAAATAAATTATTGAGCAATTCCGAGAAAGCGATTTCTAATTAAATTAAAAAAATATATGGACATCAGAAAATAGCGAAAATTAAATTAGTAAAAATATGTTGATTGATTGGGGCTGTACTGACCTTAGTGTGGGGCAAACTGACAGTACGCGACTCTACATGATACCGTAAAATGGGGTGAATAAGTACAGAGCACATGAAGGCTCATCTGCTCTGTGGTTATTTACGCCACTTTTCCTATTCACCCCATTTTACCGATACGAAAAATAATTTCAGAGGGCTCTTTTGTCCACAACAACGTTTTTACATTTTAGTCGTCGAGACTTGCGTCACGACTCTCGAGCAGCGACACTAGACAACATTCCTCCAAAAACGAAATATTCAAAAGTCAAGGTGAGAATATTGTAGGCATTCGGTGGAGTCATGCGATAGCATTTTGTTTATCATATTGTTATCTTTTCTTATCGTTTCAAATAGAACAAAAGCGGATGAGTATGGGATGTCGGTAGATACATTTGTGAAATGGGAAAAAAAGAAAATTAAGATCACATCTTTTTGTTTCAGCATTTCTATTGTCTTCGTTGGTGTTGTTGTATTTTCGTCTATTTTTCCCTAAGCATGGACGTTATGTTATTTTGTGAATGAAACAATGGCAAAAGGTCCAGAAATACGAAACGGATATTCTGTGATCAAATCAAATTTGCTTAATTAACATAACTTAATCCTTGAGCTTAAAAACTTCTGTTGTATTTTGTGTGTGTGACCATGACATTTTCGCACAAATTGCTTCTTTGTACATACTGAAGCTACTAATTCTTACAAAAACAACTCAAATGCCTCTAAGATATGCAAAGCAATTATTCACAAATATTATGTAAATGTAAATTTTCATTTGCTAGAATGTAAATTATGATAAAAGCTATCAACCACGATAACAAAATCATCAAAAACCACCTACATTTGATATGATTTGGACTAGGAAAATCACATTTAATAATAATCGATAATTTTCCTTTCATAATATCAACTTTGTCGTTCACTTTCAGTTCTTAATTGAATTTTTTCTTTTTTCGTATTCAATTGTTCGTTACCTTTACTTGAACATTTGATGCCTTTGATTATCACATTTTATCGTTTCAAACTGAGATTCGGATATTTCTTTTAAACAAAACCATTTTTCTTTTCGAATTACTGAACACACTGAAAAACTCTAGTGGAATGTTTCTATTCGAAGGGAAAATATAGACTGATAGAAAGTAAATGCGCGAGAGAAAATGAGAAAATTGTTTCACACAACAGAAAAACGGATAACGAAACTTCATATCAATATTCGTTGTGAATTCGTTTTCCTTTCGGGAAATTGTACCGTCGATCACATGCAGCAAATTGTTATGTAGCTTCGGAGTTAAAATGGTTCAGCAAAATGTTGAACAGATTTGTAGGGAAACAAAACTTACATTCAAAGTTCTCCGTTTTCGTTTCACAGGAAAAAAAAAACATTTCACATGAAACACACAATTTGCAGAACCGATTCAACATTTTCGGCTACAAATTTTTGTTGATGCGCAAAGCATGACATCTAGTAAATAAAAAATTCCAGCACAATGAGTTCCCAAAAATTTCGCATCCCACTCACATGTTGCAAAAGGGAAATTATGTGTGTAGTACAAGGCTAATGTATAATTACGTATACCCTGCCGTACGTGAGAGTATGCAAATGGATTGGAGAACGCAATTTTCTTCTCTCGATAGGGAAAATAAAAACTTTGTTCAAGAGTTTTATCAAAGTTTTATGGAGAAATAGTCATTCCATAGAAAAATTAATTCTGGAAACTCCGGAATGAATTCAAATGAAAGACGTTGTCATAACCTTTGGTGCGATTTTGTTATGGAGTTGCTCACTATATCCTTACACGCGTTACACACTCTCTAGTGTTCATTTCAGTTGCATTTTTAAAATCAGTATGAAAAATTTACGATTTGTTTTACATTCGAATTGATGAACTGAACATAAGTGGCGAAGAGGAATATAAAAAATTCAAGCAATAATGTAGTATAATGTAGTATTTGTGTTTGTTGTAATCACTGGAATGCTAGTAATTTGTTCGTAAAGTTCTTTTGAATTGGGGCACACATTTAATTATAACCTCTGACAGAAAACCCCTGAACCACTGTAGGCTCGTAACTGAGTAGGAATATTTTTAAATAAAGACACAATTTAAATAGAAGCGTTTGTATTTAAACTCAAAGTAGTTTCACATTTTGCAATTGTAATTGTTGCCGAGTTTCTCTATAAAGTAAAATAAATCAAGAAATATGAAGAAGCCCAAGCTTTTCCAACCAAACCAACTCTCCGATCGAATAAAATGGTCTAGTCAAAAAACAGTTTTCGTTGTGAATCGTAATGGTCAATGAAACAATGAATACGGCTTCAGCAGAAAAATTTCATTGATACTGTGCAATGAACGTTTCAAAAATCCTTAATATTGCCGATTCGTTATAACTATAATTGCGCCAGATAATTGTAATTTCTTATGGGCAAAATCATATTGTCGATTTGCTGCTCTGAAATTCAACAACGAAAAAGTGCGTTATGCATTTGTTCATGACGCACTTTTTCGCAGTTGAATTTTAGAGCGAATCAGCAAAAATTACGGTCCAACTTTAGAGCGAATGTGCCAATAAATAAGGAACCGAACATAACGAAGCCAATTGCACATCATCCTAAAACCGTTTCCACAACCTCACCACCTTATTCATCTCATTTTCGAACTCTTTAGGCTGTTCCAGCAAAAAAAATTCTCAAATCTCAAATTCCGTAATCCCACAAAAAACCAAAAAAATATTTTTTTAATTTTTCAAAGAAACTTGTCGGTGGGAAAATTCGAAAGTTCACTTTATTTAGTTTTTGTACTTTAAGGCGTTGTCAGCGCTAACCTATGCTTCCAAATTTCCCGTAAAGGCTGATCTATTACCTATTACCACACGATGAATTTGACGGAGAAATGAGTTTCACACAATTTTTGTTGGGCAATCATGTCATGAGTCATGTGAATTTTCTTCAGAATTTTTCATTTCGAATTTTCCCAAAAGAAAATTCATGTTTACATCCACGTGGAAAATCATTCGTTAGAAACGCATTTCTCCATCAAAAGCCCCTATGGATAACGTTTAGAGTGGGATGGCAAAGTCGCTTCAACCTAAAAGTTTGACAGAATTAAATGTAGTTCATAGAACAACAATTTCAGTGTGAGGCTGATTTGCCATCCCACAGAAAAAAATAGGTTCTGAAAAACCAAAAGACATGAACATTTAAGGCACCAGCGAAGCATTATGGGATTCATAGGTTCCATAAGGTGGTTTTATGTTATTTTCAGTATGTCAAGTATAAGGAAGACACCCCGAGTTAGCCTGACATTAGTCAACATCTCCCCAGGTCTAGAACTTGTGACATTGTGGGCCGAAATTTTAGTCCTATCCGATAGGGTCTTTTCTTCGTGTGGTAGCAGATCAGCATTTACGGCAAAAAAAAAATTGGAAGCATTGGACAAAATAGGTGGTGCAGACGACGGACGCTTTGAAGTACTAAAATTGAAAAAAATTAAGTTTTTGATTTTTCCCAAAAAATTTTTTGGCGTTTTTGAGGTCAAACAATATTTTTAGTGTAGTGGCGGAATCGACTTGAGAAAACTCAATTAGTAGCAGTAGACCCCGAAAGGCCCTAATTTTTAACGTCTGATGTTGGAGTTAGCGAATGCAATTACCGTACATTTTTTAAAAACCGGTAATCGTTAATACCGAAATTTTTGAGTAAATTTACCGGTAATTTGTATCACACGCAAATCAGTCGATATGTTCAATCTTAGATAATCAAATCTGCGACGAACGTTGAATGAACAATTTGAAAAAGAATGATTCATGATTTAGACAGATCGTCCACATATATCATCGTGTTAAGTTACCATGAAAGCTATGACACTCCAATTTACGAACAGAATGTTATGTGCAAATACCATACCCTGTAACAATTTATCCACTTTCAATGAAAGTACCTAAACATGTAGGAAGTCCATATTTAAGGAAAAACGAATATAATACAAAAGAAGAGCTTTACTAAATTATCAGACTCTTCGCACTCAATATTGGTCATTTTACACTCCTCAGTAGCAGTGTAATACTTTCCAAATTTATATCTTCAATTTAAGTAATCAATCTTCTTGTATAGACCGAATTCGAAATCGGACGCCCATATTTCTCAAACCGATCTATGTACCTTGTTTTTTTGGTCGCACTCTGTCCTCCTTCACTAAGCCTACCTAAATAGAGTGTACTTCAGAATTATAATTTTTAAAATGACAATTTTGATGTAAGTTTTAAGAAAATTTGATGTACAGCCGCTTCAAAGTTACGTTGAATACTATTACGAAATTTATGACTTTTAAAAATCAAAGGGAATGGGATGTGTTCACCAAACGGGCGCTTGTTTGAATTCACATAGAACACGCGTGTGTTCGATGGAGAATTCAACAAAAGAAAATGTTAACGTGAACATATCTCATGTTGTTGACAATTAAAATTCTGTTAATTCATTTAGTGTTCAGTCTAACTTTGATGCGTCTGTATATTCAATGTATTTTCGATGTATTTTTGATGGATATTCGATGTATTTCTGATCTATATTCGATGTATTTATGATATATTTTTGATGCATGAGTGTTGTAACTGTTGTATTAGTGATACGTTGATGTTGTTTTGGTGTCGTGTATTTCATGTGTTCATGATGTATGAACTGCATGTGCGATTCCACAACATCTACATAACTTATATAACACTAATACATCACTAGTACAACAACAGCACATCATTAATACATCACCAGTATATCTATACATAAAAAATTTGATGTATTTTTGATGGATTAGTGGGGTTTTGGTGATGTATTAGTGATGTATTAGTATTGTTTAAGTGATGCATTAGTGTTTTTTTTGTGTATACGATTTATTTATTGGATAAAAAATAAAATAAAATAAATAAAAATAATAGATATAAAATCATAAGTGGAACAGTTCATTCAAATGTCTCTGGCAATGTGTTTGATATACTTATCGCATTGCCGCGTTGGATTGCTAGAGAAATTCTATCTTTCAAATAATTTTTACTCTTACGTTCTCCAGACATCTTACTTAGAATTGATCCGATTTTATCGATTAATTCTTGCCCTTCTTTGCGCCATAGTCCCATTGTTTCTGTTGCAAATACTACAAAATGGTAGTTTCTTATCATATCCTTGTATTTTATGTTTTTTAAGACAACTGCTTTTTCTGCCGCCGAACCTGCTTTCTTTGATGTTAATGCGATGTTTGATGGACAGAACGTATCAGTACAAGTGGAATCCCATAGCAGTGAAATCCCATAGTTAGTGATGTTATTGTAGTGGTGATGTATTAGTGTTGTATAAGTGATGTAGATGCAGTGAAATCGCACAAGCAATTCATACATCATGAACATATCAAATATACGACACCTAAACAACAACAACGTAACACTAATACAACAGTTAAAACACTCATACATCAGAAATACGTCGTATAAACATCAAAAATGCATCGAAAATACATCCAATAGACATCAAATTTTCATAAAACTTACGTCAAAATTATCATTTTGAAAATTATCATTCTGAAGCACACTTTTCAGTATTTCATTTGAATTGAAAAGATAGAGACTGAATTCTCGTAACAGACTCGACCGACATGTCAAGCCATCAAGCCGTTATTGTTGCAGAAAATGTAATCTTGACTAACTTTTTATAAAGTGATAAAGTGATAATATTCTACTCTGAAAACCGGTAAACAAGATTTTATTTACCGGTAATCGGTAATCGCTTTTTACCGGTTGTGTTCCCTAGTTGGAGTTCAAGTTGATCGTCTGAGCTTTTCAAAAAGTAAAAAAAAAACGCAATATCTTCAGTTTGTACAGAATCTAAATCGCATTTCCTTGCGGCGGGCGTAGGTAAAGCAGGCCGTAACAGCATGCTAAAAATTCAGGTATGAAGAAAGTATTCCACGGGTTTGAAGAAAGAAGGCATTTGCTGAAGGTATACATAATACTTGTATATTTCACTGAATTTTCGTTAACATGTTCACAACAAATATATTTTTAACATAGATTTTATAATCAAGTTTTTATTCACCATTTTTTTCAAGTAAAGTTTCATTTCACGTTAATCCCATCTCTCGTACCAATAATACTATCTGTTTTAACAATATTCCAAGCTACGGGAAAATGAATATTGCGATTAATGTCATATAGAACAGTAATAATGATATAAATATTAATAATAATATGTGGTTATCATTAATTCAATATATTTTTTTGGTTTTTTGTTAATTAAGTAGATTGCGCTTTGAAAAGCTTTGGATATGATAAAAGCTCTAAATATGCAACTAAACAACATCAAATTGGCTAAAAATTGAGTATGTCTGACATACACAAAATGTATAAATAGAAGCAGATCTCTATGGCACAATAAATGTTAGCCCTAATATTTTTTTTTGCGAATTTATTCAGTTCTTAGATTAGTAAAATTTTATTTTGGATATCATAATACGTTTATATAATAAATTCAGCTGAGTTATCAAATCGTTGATGTATGTTGGAAGATAGTGAAATGTTCGGTAAAACAAAAATTGTAACACTGCAGGGTAAATAACGCAACCAATTAGACAACGTGATTTCGACCCTGAAATTTTGACGATTCCGCTTATTGGAATGCATCATCGGTTCATAGGGTAGCTATGGGTGTGAGGGCCCGACGTTACAAAGAATCTAAATGAGCATCTGAATAAAAGTGTTTCTATATTGGAATGTATGAAACATGGAGATACAGAATTTGTTCTGGATAGTTCTTTCGATCCCTTTTAATCGCTTCAGGCACTCAATTATAATTTAGTTGGACCACCTTAATGCACACCCAATCAAACAAATCGTACAATCTGCATGACCTACGACACACTGATGACTTCGCCATATTCATCAGTCACAGCAAATCTTGGGAGTTTTGGTCTCCCTACATTTGAGATTGTGAGTTATTGTGTGAATGCTTTAATCTTGTTGACATTACGCATTTCAAATATTTTTCATTCCATGAAGACTGATGTCAGTTGTTAATGTTACGAAAGATTTAAAGATGAATTTTCTCAATTTTATAAACTTGAAGAATGCTGCTGGAAGGCCTTTTTCACAGCTGTTACACATATTTTATACAAAAGAAAACTCATTTAGGAAACATTTCCTTGAATTTATTACGTCTTGTACTTACAAGGAAAATCAACTTTGTAAACTTTGGACTTTGGGGAAACTTCATCCAAGTAAATATTCTGCACGTAAACTTAAACGGTTGAAATATTGATTTTGATAATCATTATTCAAAGATTGTAGAGCAGAAAAAAGGATACGGAATTTAATTGAGTAAGCCAGCTACGAGTGCTAACACCACTGGACTCTACGGCATTAAAAAAACTCAACTTCGAACCGATTTAGATACTTAATGTCGAATGCTACTTTATAATGAACTCCTCAAAATAGTTCGTTACGTGACTAAAAAACAATTTTCCCACGAAGGGATTTTTCCATTTAAAGCCGAAGGCTAGTCATACTTTTCCCCCTCATGTTTAAAGTTTTACATGTTTTTGTTTTCTCAAGCAGAGCAACATTTTTACATTACGTAATAAAAACATAAGCATAAAGACCTGAAGAAAATATAGTGTAAAATGGAAGGAGGAACCCAACGAATTTAATCTTCCAGAAATGTTTTTACGATTCCTTCAAAAAAGAGTTCATTCATTCATAACTGGATGCATACTAGTTCGACTTGCACATTAAATCAGAATATTTACCCTGCAGGTTTGTGTATAATAACTAAGAATAAAATTAGTAAAATTTAGTAACAGAATATCAGAGGTACAAATACTTTTTCTATAGTTTTATTCTTTCTTCTTTCGTTGTTTGTAGAGATAACTAAATTTTCAGTTCATTAACAAAAATCCAATGCAAACATTATCATAAATCTACAATATGGAGACTGGTCTCCCAATTGTTATGTTTAATATAATTTATTACTTTATTTAATTATTTCAACAACATTTCATTCAATTTTTATTATAATATCTCGCTTACAATGTGAGTGTATTGATAAGAATAACATAACATTAGCCTAGTGTGTGTGTTCCACGATCATCGATTACCAATACTTTACTTTCTTCCCTTCTGTTTATCAGTTTAATGAAGCTAATAATTTTTATCATAAATATTCTTACACCTAATTGCTTATATTGTCATTTAAGATATAAATGCTACCGGAACAGACTACGATTTCTAAATAATTTATTTATAGAAATTGAAATCAATTATTTAGAATTCGAAATATATTCCATTTTGTGTGAGATTAGTTTTAATATAATTTTTAATATTCCATAATATCGCTAACAGTTTCTTAGACTTTGTTTTTATTTTTAAGTATTTTTGTTCGCTCATTTATAATATTTTAGGTTTGTCTTTTTTTGTTTAAAAAATTCTTCTTATTTAATTGCTTAAGAATTCGTCCTCTATTAGGTCTTGTCGTTATATGAAAAAAAGGAAAAATTGAAAAAACATTATATTGTGTAAACATACATTTTCACTTCGAAAAAATTGTGTGATGCTTGGAACCCTACGAAAATCAGTCATTTCACATTCGAGCTTTCACTGCCTGTGAACATCACGCAAAAGCGCGCATTGAGAATGGATGTTTAGTTCATAGCATTACAAACGTATGGTCATGATCACCGAAAATTTCCATGAACGGCTTAAAAATATGTCATCAAATTGTCTTTCTTGTTCAACTTTTTCATCTTCCGGAAACGACAAAACCTCGACTATCTTCAGTGTTCGTTAAAAAAAGGACAAAATGAGAAAATATTTTTAGGCGTTTCCGACCATAGTTTTCTAACGCCCCCTGCTTCATTTGAAGAAAGGCATTTTGCAAAAGTGAATTCTAAGAAAAATGAAATTTTAGGATTTTCACTTTGTTCTAGGATTTTTTATATAAGAATCACAAATTATCGAATGACAGCTAAAACTTCAATTTTCTTATCGTTCGCCAATGCGACAAATTTCTCTTTGGATTTAACTAAGTGTCGAGGCATATAATCGAAATTGAAAAATAGAAACTTTGTATCACTTGGTCGCATGCTACCACTGACGATATTCCCAAGGTTTAACGGACGATTTCAACAAAAGAGACACAATTTGACTGTAACTGTGGTTACTCCGGAAAAGTCGGAAGAGTAAAGGGTTTCTTAGTACCAGTGGCTGTCTTTCAATGTTTCTACGGTTGAAACCAAGTAATTTATTCGATGGGGTGAATGACATATTCTACAGAGGAATTTATAATTGAAATACTAAGTATTAATTAGTCGCTGTCCGTTCCTAATTAACTGTTGCATAAAGTCTATAGGAACAAAAGGGTGTTACGTGGAACTTAAACTACTATTTTCTATCAGCAACCACAAAACTTATTATTAATTTTCAGTCAAATGCTAAAAACGAAATATCGAAAAAACTCACTTTGTGTAACACAGTGACTTTCGGGCTATCAAAAAATATGTTTGTTTGAAGCTATGAAATCGATGTCATCACGATCTCATGCTCTCAACATAGGATATAGTAGCTTTATGTTGAAATTGAGTGTTTAATATTTCAAGCGATTACTTCAAATCGTAATCTTCATCATCTGTGGTACTAAGGCCAGATGATTTGGGCGAATCGAAATCTGTGAACGCATGATTTTGAATGCCGTCGTAAATTTTATACGACGGAACACTTTTATCGAAGGAAGTTTTATTACTTTCACTTTTCCCAAAAACGCTATCCGACTCCGTTGAACTTCTATAACTTGAATAGTCGCTTGTGTTTTTAGCTTTATTTTTAAGATCTCCAAATATAATATCAGCGTCAGATAATGATCCGCTGGATCGAGTAAATTTATTGCTTACTGATTTATAGCTGTCCAAAGAACTGTGGCTTTTCGGCTCTTCGTAATTTCCTTTGGCCGAGAACGAATCGGACGAGGTACCTTTGTAGCCATATTTTGGTGAATCGTTGTTTGTAGCAATTGAATGGGAACGTATTTCACGTCTGCACTTGCCTGTAGCTGAAGCATATGCGCCTGACGGAGGGGTCCCCTTTGTTTCTGGAATTTTCGCATAACTGTTCTTCGACGTATCGCTAGACGCATATGAGGACTTAAATTTGGAGTCAATGATTTCAAAACTATCGTCCACATCAGTCGAAGTATTTTTTGTTGGTACCGAATTTTTATCGAACGGATTGACCCTTTCCATTGGCTTGAAGTCGGGTTTTTTAATAATTTCTGGTTCATCGTTACAAAAAACAGTGGAAGAACTCGTTGCGGTAAATGAAGGTTCATTATCAGACTTAACCGAAGTAATGGCGGAAGTGGCAGATGATTCTTCAGTATTTGTTGTAATTGACGGTAAATTTTGTGTTTTGGATTCAGTTGTGTCGGTCGTTGCTGATGGTTTTATTGTTATTGCACTAAATATCGAGGTACCAGATGAGTCTGTATTTGTTCTTCCACGTTTTTTGTTTGCTAACTCCTACATGTCACCAAATATGCCAGCAAATGTTTTTCTCAAATTTTTCATCGTATCTTCAGCATCTTCAGCCACAGACGTTTGTCCCTGTGGTTGACGCTGTGGTGTCTGCCTGGACGTTGAGACGGACGAAACGGTTGACGATTGTGACGCTTGTGAGTCTCGCCGGCCGACATTTGAAAGTGTCGGAGCCTTTTCGGATGGTTGTTCTGGCGGTTCGGATGAAACGCTGCTGAGACTTCCGTGACGTCCAATCGAACCGGGACCTGGAGTTGTACGTTCAGGAATTGGTGGTGGTGGTCCGCTTGTCGAGGCTGGTCGAGGGCCTGCTGGTGCTGGTGGAACATTTTCATCTGTTGGGCTACCGCCACGAGAAGAAATGGATGATCTTGAGGCGGTTTTCGCCAGTTGCGGACGACATACATTCTAACGTTAATTTTAATTAGATAAATTTCTCCCAACTAATAAATGGGACCACAGTACCTGCATTCGTGATACTACAATATCTGCGATTTGTCTGCGATCGTCTTCCTGAGTGTCTCCCATTAATTGAAGTGTACTGTCAGATGCTCCCAATATGAACTCACGTCCATCTTTAGCCACTGCTATAGATAGACCACAAACTTCGAGTCCACCAAACATATCTGAGAGCTACATTGTAACAAAAGTTTTACTTAATCCACAAAATGTTAAATTTTAGCAAACAATGACAAACTACAGACTGACTTTACTCTAAGAAATTACTAACAAAGGCCTGACCGAAGTAATACATGAAGATGAGGAGCTCTATATTTTTGTTTCTCTTTTTCGTAAGAATCAATTCACGAAATCATTTTTAGACCCGTGGGAAGTATATGGGAATTCATGGGTTTTTCAATTTCGTTTTGTCTAAATGAGGGGCTGATCACAAATGACGTACGGATTTCTTAGCGATTTTTGACCCCCACCCCCCTCCGTACGAAACCGTACTATTCCAAAGACCCCCTTTAGATTAAGTACGAATTTGAGGACCCTCCTTCAAAAAAACTGAAGTTTATTCTTTAGTCCATTATTGTGTCATATGTCGTCCAACGCCACTCCAGGAAGATTCATTAAATTACCTCGTCAATATTATCAAAACATTAACGCAGCAGTAAAAAGGGCTCATACTATTGGAGGCACTTTATTGAACACTTTATTTTTTTGTGCGTACGACTTGACTTTAACCGCCTCTTTCCCACCATACGCTACCGTACGATTTCTGGAACTACCACACCCCTTAAAACCTGTACGTCATTTGTGAACAGCCCCTAGAAGAAATCTGCAAAAGAAAGTTCTGATTTGATCTAAATTGAAAAGAGCGTATCATTAAGGTCGGCAACATTTATTGGGAAATTGGATGGGCTTTTTGTGTCTCGAGATAAACATTTGTAGATCATTGATCATTGTGGCGGACATAAAGAATCGTTTATGTTTTATACGTACACTAAAGCAGCGTGCACTTGCATGAAAGATTACCTGTGTCAGGTAATTTTTTCTCCAGGCAATGGAATTTACCCGCTAGTATCGAAAGCGCAATCTGTACAATTATCTTTTTTTGTTAGCGAAGAGAGTAGAAGTCCCCAAAAAATAAAAGTCAGAAGATAAATATGTTCTGTGGAAGGGGTAGACGGTAGGGACTCTTTGAGTCCATTCTCCAATTGGAAAGTACCAAAAAATCTATTAGCGCCAACACGTGTTGTTCTATAGGTAGTAAAGGAACCACATTCATCAACCCCTTGATTTGCACGTTAAAATTACGAAATATAAAACAAATTGTGACAAAAAGCGTTTGAATTTTTGTGTAAGCGTCGCGTCGTCGTAACGAATTCCAAAAATCGAATAAGCCAATCGCTAACACAACGTACAAGTGCGTACGACTTCGGCATATTAAATTAAACGATTAAAAGAACAAAAAACGTAAAGAAATATCATAGAAATTCAATGATGTCATTTGTAGATGCGTAAAGCGCACAAGAAGAATAATTACGCCACGAGCCCACACTCTGTTCACATACAGAGCGAATACGTTAGTCATTCAATGTTTTGCTATCAATATTCGCGACAATATTCTGTGACATCACGCATACTCGTCGCTGATATTGATGACCTAATACTCGGAATAAGAGTGAATCCATGCGATCACTTTATGTTATTATGACTAAATATAGTGCGCAAATATGCAATTTATTTCCAAAGAGAAGTTAATTTGTTTTCATTTACATAAGAAGCGATTAAATCGGAATATTTTTGATTCCATCATTTTCTATATTTACCTCATTGAGCCAGCCTTTATATTTTTCAGTCATAGCAATTTGTTCAAGCATCGCTGATCCTTGATTCGTTTTCCAATTACCAGAAATCGATTTACGCCTAAAATTTAAATCGTTTCCTGGTAAAACTATTATTCAAATCAAGTAAATTTATATCCGGAATTTCTTGAGATAGACACCAGACACGGAATATAACAAAATATGAATATGATAAATTTCGCATCCGGAGATTAATACAAAACTCCAATTATTGACAAAATATAATTCACTTACATGAACGCTTTGTAGTTTGTGCCAATTTTCTGAATGTGTATATCAAATTTAGCATCGATGTATGGCTCAAGAGTACAATAGCATTGTACGTCGGATGACGAACCAGTCAAAAGACCTGCAGCATCTTGGAGTGCACTTTGGTTTTCAAGGCGTGCAGTTGCTGCGCCCCCGTGACAATGACCTGCTTTTAAAACGCACGGATACTTTTGCCAACTGAACTGCAAAAGGTAGAAAATTTAAATGTTAATTATGTACACAGTCGGCTACCATTACACACACGGCATACTCAAAATCAATGGATTTTTTGAGCAATTTAATCGAGGGGTAAGCAGTTTTTTAAATCCTGTCACAAGTTACATAAAATTATGTCGAAATTGTTTGAATATGGAATTGTCAGAGAAAAATTCGATAGAGTTAGTACAGATTATTTTGCGTCGAGCGTATGTCGAGCAAGTTATGTGTAAAAGTCTCTCGTAGACAATCGCGTGTCTATTTGGAATGGTTCATTTCATAAGGAGACAGAGGGCGAGCAAAAATACGAATTTTGGTACAAAATACTTTTAAATAATAATTGTAGGGTAAATGCCTCGGAACGGGTCATGGAAATTGTGCACATTTTCTCTTCCACTGGATCATCCGAGTGCGACCAGACCATGGCACAAATAACAAATTATTGCCCAATCAGGAAATTAAAAGGCGCTATAAAAGGATCAGTCCTTTAGACGTTTAGACGATGGGGAATTAAAATGGCTCATAGAATTGGAATTGAATTTATGACGAATCGTAGCGATGATTTCTTTTTTCAATTTTCTTTTGTTATTTTTTCATGTTATTGTGGGTTTAAATTGATTTAGCTGACTGTAAACGCCATACGATAAATAAACCAGTTATCGGCCATGTAGTAGTCTTACTAGTTACCGGCACATTTCGCATTGAAACATGGCCAATTACTGGTGCTGGCCGGTACTACTACATGGCCGGTACCCTAGGTTCCGTCTTAGTCTATTGACTCACAAAATTGATATTCATAGGTAACACTATAAAAAATAAAAGAAGGCAACATTTCCGCTTTCGAAGCGTAGCGACATCTACCATTTTACATTCATACGGTTCAAAAAAGCTGAGCCGTTTTTAACGGTAGCGCCATCATTGTGTTTCAGGACCTATTCATATGAAACTGGACAGTCTACTATGTTCGTCACTTTTACAGTTTCATTGAATGATTGAGAGCATCGTATAAGGTGTCCAGTTTCCTGTATAAATAGTTAACGTTCAGAAAGATATAGAGGAAATAACAAATTTTTTTGAGAGGAGTGTTTGTTTCTTCAAAACAGGATGGTGGTTGCTGATGAGGACATTCTACAGTCATACCGTTCTTCATCTCGCAAGATCGTGCCCATCAACGAATTTTCGTCGTAAACCGGTTTGCATTATTTTTAAGAGCTGTTTACCCCTCGGATTTAGTACGCCAGTTAAGCACTCATATACAAATAATTCCAAAGAAACAGCCGTGAGAGTCGCTTCGACGAAACAATGTTTTTATTATGTCGTGTTTGTTGCGGGTTATTCTTAAAAATGTTATTGCTATTATTTTTAATAAAAATGCGTTAAACGACCTAGTGAATTATTTGAGCGGCTGCCAATTTTTAAATATAGAAAATTGTTGATTAAAGAAAATGGTAAAATTGAACAATTTTCAAAATAAAATTGTTCATCAAAAGTTTTAATCATTCGTACAAATATAGGCACTTAATGGATTTATTTTCTAAGTAAATATTGATTAATTGCAATGGTTTAGTGATGAACGTTGAATTATTTATAGAATTTTATAATAACAATCTGTTAATTGAAGAATTTAATGTTTACGTTTTGTAAAATTAATTGAAAACGGAAGGTATTGAAAGCGCACTTAAAATTCATATAATTTCAATCATACATTTAGTGAAATATTCTGGAATTGAATGGTGCATGTCACGCCGAAAATTCAGGCGTTCCACTCTCTCAATTTTCTCATCGGAAATATCTGCATCACTTTTAGACACACTGGAAAAGAGGAAAAGAGAACAGGGGAAGAAACCCAGATGATTTATATGGTCAGAGAACTCTGCAAGAGAACTTTTCAACGACAATTTTCACGTGGGGAAGAGCCCAGAATTAGAAAGAATTTTGTTGACAATAAATTTATTTGCTGACAAATTGGTGAGGAAGAAGCAATCGTTTCATTTTTAAAGCAACAATTACTGACGTTTGCGTGTCGTAAAGGCTAAAAGAAGGTGGATGGAGAGCGGTATCTTTAGCTTATATGAAAATGTATGTTTTCTATTATAACAGAAAACTTTAACATAGGATGTCATCTGTTTGAGCACGTTGATAATACTGAGAAAGAAAATGCAAAGGGAGTGGAGCTGAACTCAAGCAGACGATAATAAGCTAGTTGACTGATAAGCTCCATGTAAGGTGGCACTAGTGTCTATGCCTATATCGTAAATCCTCGCTTTGAGTTGATAGCTTGGATTTAAGGCTACTTAAGGCACCTATTCCAGGTATGGTGATATGCGACACCACATTCCCTAGAGGGATTGGCAATGACTGGGTGACAAGGCCTATACTGTAAAAGGTAAGCAGAACCCGTCAGTGCGTACGTCTTGGTCCCAACAAAGGTGGAGATGACAATGGCGCTGAACTATGGTATTAATCAACATCTACATCTCCTTTAAAAAGGAGAAAAGCAGTAGAGAGGCTGATAGGTCTCGTCCTTCACACGATATTCTGTAATCTGTTGCAAATCTACTTTTCCTCAAATCAAATAGTTCCGTTCGCTGGCAAACTAATTTATTTCTGCAAATTTTACATGCAAGAAACGTCAACGGATGCATCCATGAAAAGTTTCATTATGTTAGTTCCACCCCATAGGAAAGTTTAATTTCCTCTAATATGTTTATGTAATAAAAGCACTGCGAATGCTCCAGGGAGGGTGTAGATTTTATTTCCCTGGAGCGAAAATTGATTTATTCGATGTGATACACAATAAAATATCTCAATATGGAGGTTTGTAAAACGATTTATTTAACTCGTGCAATACTCTCACGGGAGCAGTTTGCAAGTTGAATTTTCCATATGTTCAAGCCAGAGCCTATTTTCGTGAAAATATTATCTTTAACTTTTTCCAATTTTCCTCTTGTCCCTACTTCTAGGATTTAAGGTCAAAAATGTGTTTCTATAGAAGTCAAGATATATAATTCACATATGAAACGTTATTCTGCTACCTTGGTGGAATACCTGCAATATGCTTTGCCTATTCATTCACTCAGAACGAGGAATGGACTATCATATTCAGCAATTCTAACAATTTTCTCAATTAAGTGTGTCAAATGTAAATAGCTTCTTGAGTAAAATAGTTCAATCGTTTGAAGTTTGGCAAACAATTCAGACGTGTGTACAATAGAAAATTTCTGGTGAGTACAAAACAAAGTTAATTTAAAAATTTGATAAAGGGCCGGGTAACGACAATGACGAGAACATCACTTGCATTAAAGAATTGTTTTCAGAACTCGCAGAACATGCGCTGTGTTTTATTCAAAGATATTTCACAAATCGATTCCTTATCTCGAATGCATTTGTTTATAGAAAAAAGTTTCGATCATTCAAAACGAAAATGTTTGTACTCAAGAAATGTATGTATCCGTCATACCACACAGCGATATTAATTTCAATAAAAATAATAAATACAATATTAATAAGCAGTTGCGGAGCATCTGTTATCATTAAAAGTAATAATGGGGCTATTTATCTTTCAATAACATTATCCCATAGTATAATAGGTTTGACCTTAAAATTAAATCCCTTTAAACGAAACACTCGTGGCATTTATAGAAGATAAGTAAATTTATTCTTTTTATCCATTTTCGTATCACATATTAATAAGCTAATTTTCCAGTCAGTGAAACTATAGGGTGATTAATTTAAAGTACATAAGTAATGGCACTTTAGAGGTGGTTTTGCATTCCAGTCAACCGTTTTGGCATTTTCAATTTATTTTACTGAAGTCGACGCGGTGAATAATGTGCACGACGGTAAATTACGTTTATGGGGATAATATTTTTCGTTGACAAAATGTTATGAAAAAATGGACGTAATGTACGACTAGGAATTTTGATTTTGTGAATTTAATATCGATGTCGGCGAAAACTTATAGCAATCTTGGTACATTGTGACTCATCGGGAAAAATTTGTGAGTTCGTTGTCTAATGTTAGGATGTGCACTAGGTTGGTTTTTCTTCGGGGTTGGGTCGGGAACTATGCCAAGCATGTAACTACTCATCTGAATCCAAATACTTTTGAGCGATTTCCTATTCTCCATTCCCCCACAAGGTTCGATACTCGGCACACTTCTATTCGTAATATTCATAAATGATCTGCTGGCTCTGGTCTCGGTTTTGCTGATGATGTCAAGGTTTTCCACTAAATTACCAACACAAGCGATTGTTCATTTGTACAAAATGACCTGAATCTAGTGGAATGGTGGTGTGAATCAAATTAAAGAAATGTGATGTTTTATCGGTCACTCATAGTCCCGCCAAAATTGAATTTCCATATAAACTCTGTCATGAAGTCGTTGAACGAGTGCGCACAAAAACAGATCGACAAGAAAGTATCCTTTAACGAGCATGTCGATTGTCGACTTTATAACAAGGAAATCTTATCAGCTTCTAGGATTTATTTTTCGTTGCGGAAAATATTTTTCTAACCAGTCGAACATTATGTCGATTTACAATGCTATCGTCAGATCAAGATAGAAATACTGTTCGTCGGTTTGGAGTCCGTTTTACCACAATTCAATTGACCAATTGACATAAGAAATTTTCTAGGATGTTTTTCTTCAAATTCGACATTGAGCGCAGCTCTTACGACATGAGATTAGACTTTCTTAAGCTACATTCATTGGAATCTAGAAGATTGGAAAACGATGAAATTATGCTCTTTAGACTAATCCATAATCGCATCGATTCTCAGTTACGCCATCAGCATTCATCTGACGATCGACCAAGATTTACTAGACACATGAACGTTTTTTATCTACCCAACTTTAAAGCTAATATCCAGAGAAACTCTCCCATTTTTCGTATACAGGAGCACTATGATGCGTATTTCTCAGACCTGAATATAATGCTTGACAGATTTTCGGTTTTTGAGAAGGACAGACACGCCGACTTTACTTTTTCCCGTGGGGGGCAAGACCAGAAAAAATTGTCCTTAAAACTCATTCATTTTCCGTTCCATTGATGAAGGCATGTGTTTTAATAGAGAGTTTGGGCAAAGCCACTTATAGCCAAATAACATATACATATAATTATTTGTTTTGAGTAAAAATATACGTTATAAGTTACAAGTTTACGTTATAAGTTATCATTATAAGCTTATAGCCCAGATCAATATTGTAACTGATCCAGACCAGCCCTGATCAGTTCTAAAACTACTTCGCACCAGAACTGATCAGTTTCTAAACTAATTTGAATTATTAATTTTGAAACTGATCAGTACTGATCCATATCAGTTTTAAAACTGATTATTACTTATCCGGATCAGTTTTAAAACTGATCAGTACTGATCCGGATCAGTTTTACAACTAATCAGTACTGATCCGGATCAGTTTTACAACTAATCAGTACTGATTCGGATCAGTTTCAAAACTGATCAGTACTGATCTGGGTCAGTTACAATACTGATCTGAGCTATAAACTTATAACTTGTACCGTAAGCTTGTAACTTCTAACTTATAAATTATAACTCATAGCTCGTAACTTGTAACTTTTAACGTAAACATATAACTTATTACTTATAGCTTTATGTATATGTTATAAATTTGGCTATAAGTCGCTTAGCCCAAACTCTCTAATATAGAAGTTACTTGACACTAGACAATCTAACATAACAAAGTATCGGATATCTGTGGCACCAGATAAGTTAGAACAATATTATTATATCGTCGCTCCCGTCGCATAATACGATTGTTTTAGCTTTTCTGATGTCGGAAGTATCCGAAGAGGAGTCTGAAAAAACAGAGTTCGTTATAGAGAGGTTTTACTGTACCTTGCCCTTAAGGGAAAACTGTTTGTATGCAAAATTTCTACTTTGAAAATAATTTCGCGCCGACGGCGAAAATTTTAAAAATGAAAGCATTAAATTCTATTTTGACATATGAATGTTCATCGGAAATATTACACTGCAAGTGCAAGTTATTAAATTTCAAGTGGTTTCTTAGTGTTTTGTTACCAGTGGGGGGCGTCGCCACCTACGAATTTACCCGTGGGGGGGGGGGGCGGCCGCGCCTGCTGCTCTTAGAAGTCGGCGTGTATGAAGAAGGACGTTAAGCAACATTTCGCACTTTGATTGCTAATTTTCCGATTTTTCTATTTGATTTTTGATTGTACTATTGAGTTCGAATGTTTGTATATTTGTGTTGAGATATTACTAGGTTTCGGCCTGTTTGTCGATCGTTAAACCAATAAAAATTAAAAAAAAATATTCGCAAATGTTTATACTTACCTCGAGCGAGGTGTTCTAAGTTCTGTTTCTCAAAGACCTCCTCAATAACTATATTAAGTCCCCAAACACCGTCGTAAAAGTTCATATCGGCTCTGCCTGCCTAGGTACTACACAATTAAATTGTTCTTAAGACTTGTTCTTGCAAGCATCCTTTTCTATGCTGCTCTAAGCTTTTTACCTGTCACCTTTCACGTGTAATTCATAAGTATTTTGCAATAAATATGAGACTTTTATACCCCTCACTCTTCCGCAACCTAGTACGTATTGAGTACGCACGTTAACCTGAAACTGTTTCTCTGCACAGACGCACGTAAAAACAAACATTCAGGATTTTTTATCACTTCCACTTCAGCTTGACATTTTTTTATGTGTTAAAGTGAAGATTTGCAAATACAAACGAGTGACTTGTCTACTCAGCTAATGAATAACTTAATTATGATATTTATGGTAATATTAACTCAACTTGACTTGCTTCAAAAATAAATACTTTTTCAATTAATTTTCTATCGACGCTAAATCATTTTAATGCATGGATCGTTTGTTTTATCAAATTACTTCAGAATCTAGTTTATTAGTAACGAGTTTTTTTATTTTAACAACTTGTCAGCCGCAACCCATAAAGTTAAGTACAAAGTAATTTTATGTTTGTAAATCATATTGAGTTTACGTTCGCTCGGAGACCAAGGAAACACAAATTCCCATCTGTTTTGTGTGGTATCCTAATTTACAGATAATTGTTCCCATCGCACTCGTAACTATTGGAAACAAAAAATTATTGCCCACTAAACAGTTTATGGTACAACCCATCCTACAATGTTTTCATGAAATGATTCAAGTTGTCATAGGCACAATTACGTAATTATTTATCTCTATCTTTTATTTGATATCCATAGCTCTCGTATACGTCTGTGTAGTTAATTTTTTTTAATTATTTGTGTCAATGGATTATTTACTAAACGAAAATCAAACATTTCTTAATTAATTTATCGATTATTTTGTAATTATTTAATTATGGAAAGCAATTAATTCATCAATCGGTATCCGTACGAAGTATAGAAGTTAACCCCTTCGTTCAAAAATATATTTTCCAATTATCAGTTGATGTCACCTGTTCAAATATAATCACAAACAACTGGTACGAAACACCCGGTAGAATATGCGATTTATGAACGATAGACATGTAATAATTATAGTTGAACGTAGCTATCAAAAGTGAGATCTTCTTTATAAGGATAATAGGAAGTCAGTATCAGACACTGTGATGTTCAATTTAACACATCAAAGAAACTAGCGGCTGTTTGACTACACCAACAGCAAGCACCGAAATCATGCAAGGAACACTATAACACTAAAAATGTAATAGCCAACGTGCTGCATTTTTATTTTGATGTATCAAAAGCGCAATGTTGATGTCGAATATATGCATAGCTGAGGCACGGGTGTAGCGCACTTCAAATAACACAATTAGGTCGATGTTAATTCAATTTCCAAGCGGTTATTAGTCTGGCGATACACTTATTCACTGTTTCTATCTGCGTTGGTTTTTGTCAAAGTGCGCTGAAGTTACTGTTCATTTTGTATTTGAATTTTACGAGTAGGGACGCTAATTACATGTGAACCCATGTTATTCATAGTCCGGTGTTTTCCGATTTAAGATCCGAAAAGACTAGATCATTTTAGTTGAGCATGACAGAAAGGTCTCTCTCTTATAAACCAAAATTATTTACTCGTCCCCTTCGCTGTTAAAACAAAGGGTCCGTGGAGCAGAGACGCCATAAAATCAGCAAAATGTTAGTGTCGAAGGCAAATGAACCGCGCTCAAAAACTTTCCTTAAACAGAGAATAAGCATGGCAATTCAGAGAGAGATCGCGGCCGTTTTTATGGGAACTTTTCGAACTAGTGACAAATCTCTTCTTCACTATAATATTTTTTAATGTAATTTCATGTAAAAACAAATAGAAAATCTTGTAACTACAAATGCTGAATAAATTTTGTGCATTTGTTCATAAATATAAATATATTAGGTCGACTTTACGCGTTTCTCCTTCACAGAAACTCGTTCCGCAGGCCGAGTGGAAAAGTATGTTACTAGCTTAGAGATTGTTATTTTGACTCATGTAGGTGCATTCGTCGCCATCAGTACGTTATGTACTATTATTTCGAATGTCGTGAACAGTATACTTAGGAACTTCACGTTTGTGGCTTTCATATACACCAAGTGATAATTTGGTATAGCTGGTATGGAGCTACATCTGTACCATTTTTTTCTGATATTCGTGACTACTTTGCACCAGAACGTCGATGGAATATACCCCGAATTTCTAACTCACAGTGGCATGAGAACGAGATTATGGCTCGCTCATTTTTTTACGAACGTTGTCAAATCGAACTACCTGCCGCCAGCATTCAAAATAGCGAAAAAAATTTCACTACTTAAACCAAAGAAAGACGAATGTAAATCAGAAAACTATCGGCTGATTGCCCTGCTGTCTGTCACACCGATGATCGATAAAGTTCTACCAGAGGAGCAGGCAGTTTCAGAGAAGGGCGTAGATGCGCCGAACAAGTTTTATCGTTGACAAATCACATAGAATCTGGGCTGAAAAGCTGAAAAGGACTGAAAAGCTGAAAAGGACTGAAAAGCTGAAAAGGACTGAAAACCTGAAAAGGACTGAAAAGCTGAAAAGGACTGAAAACCGGTTTGATGCTCGTAGACCTCACAGAAGCCTATGACACTGTGTGAAAACAAGGACTACTATTTAAACTGATCAGCGTCATTCCATGCCTAGAGATATGCGACTTTATTTGCAATTTACTACGCGATCGGCTATTCCTGATATTCCTCAACAACGAGAAGAGCGGACTCCGTAAATTAAATAATGGATTGGCCCAAGGTTCAGTGCTTTCATGTTTATTATTTAACCTATACACGCATGATCTTCCAGCCTCAGCCTATCGAAAATTTTCGCACGCGGACGACATGAGCTACGCATTTCAGCACAAAGACTTCAATAAAATAAACAAAGTGCTAAACGATGACATGGCTCAGCTGGTGCAATATTGTAAAAACTGGAGACTGAAACCGAATCCTAATAAAACCATCGTAAGTTGTTTTCATATACAAAACACCGGCGCCTATCTGGAGTTAAGAGTGTGGTTTGATGGAGTAGGATTAAAATATTCATTCGAAGCAACAAACATGGGTATAAAACTTGATCGCTCACTCACGTTCGAAAAACATTCAAAGCAACTCGCATCAAAGCTGGCATCAAGAAGTAACCTGCTACGAAAATTAGCGTGCACATCCTGGGGAGCCACAGCAGCATGCCTCAGAACCACAGCAATGGGCTTGATTTACTCGACCGCAGAATATTGCTGCTCTTCTTGGCTAAACAGCGCCCACGTTAGCACAGTAGACAACGAATTGCATAAAACAATGAGAATTATCTCGGGAACTCAACACCGTTACCCTGGCTACCAGCACTCAATTGTATCGAACCATCGATGCGCCGAAAATGTGCACTGCAAAGAGAGTACCAGAAAGCAGTTTGGAACACACATCCCACTACATCGTGATATCCAAGAAACAGTACCGAATCGTCTGAAATCACGAAATCCATCAATCAGAACAGCGAAACATATGGAGGATGATGATTTGGATCTGTACCAGCAATGGAAGGTAGCTTGGCCAGATTCAATCAATCCAAGCCCAATTTTCAATTTAGGCACGCACTTCAACCGATCAGCTGAATTTGCGCTGCCACGTAAAACATGGTGCAACCTCAACAGGCTGCGCACGGGCTACGGTAGATGGAACCACATGATGCATCAGTGGAATTTTCTCGACGACCCGAGCTGCGAATGTGGAGATCAATTCCAAACCACGAACCACATACTCTGCAACTGCTCAATACGGTCATACGACGGCGAAATTGATGACCTCATCTCGCTAACACCTAACGCTGTGGAATGGTTAAGAAACCTTCGGTTGTGATTTCTCATTTGTTTTTTAAATTTTGCAACTCCAATTTTTCGATTTGATTTTTTTTATTTCTTTTATGCTTTTTTATGTTGTTTTATGTTTTGACTTGCACATGAGCGATGAAAGGAAACGAAAAACACCATACGCTAAATAAATATACCGGAACATCCTTGGTTGTTTCTGATAACGTCGGATCCATAGAAACTCTTTGACAGGAAATTTTTTAGAATAATTTCACCGATAGTGCCCTCTACCTCAACTTTTGGACCACCTTCACCACATCTAAAGGTTCATTTGAATTTATTTAGCGTATGGCTTCCGATTAATCATAACATGTCTAAAACTAGAAAGTTAACAATTAAAACATTAAAATATAACAAATTTAATTCAGAGAATTTGTTGTTGAGTAAACCCAACTATGAAAAGTCATTCGACACTTTTCAAATCTCTACGGATTAAAGCCCGCAAACTTGTCTAAGCACACAAAAAAAAAAAAATATCACATTTAAATCACTTTAATATCAAATAAAAGTTCTAATTGCATTAACCACTGAACGACGTGAGGTTTTAATTTGATTATGTCTCGTAGCTGGCCCTGATACGACAAAATTGGGCAGTCGTTGACTATGTGGGCAGTTGTTTGCCTCGAAAAGCCACATTCACAGCTAGGGTCGTCAATAAAGAGCAGGTCATTGCATCTTCCATGTCCCTTTCGAAGTCGGTTTAGATTTTTCCAGGCTTTTCTAGAAATGTCAAAGTCCGGCGAGCGCGAGGAGTACGTTTCGAATTGGAATAATCGACTGGTGACTCCGAAATTTACCCAATTATCCATCCAAACAGATTTCGGGTCGAAATCGGCCTCTATTAGACGTTTATCGTCAACTATTGGAGGCTTTCTCGACACCAATCTCGGGATAAGAGGGTCTAGAATGTCGTAGTATAGTGGAATATCTGGCTGTGTGAGGACACTCCGATATTCACGTACTAATGCCATTTGTCTTCTTATTGCCGGAGGGGCAATGTTACAAAGCGTGGGTAGCCATTTTGTTGGTGTTGACGCGACTGGGCCTCTGATTAAGCGCATCGTTTAGAATGACATTCATCACATTGGTTATTGAGGTGGAAACATGAAACTACAGTTTTCGTGAGGTTCGGTAGCAAGTGCCAATTTTTGCAGTATCGTACATACTCTTTCATGTCTTTCATTTGAAAAGGAGTTTATGTTTTCTCATAGTTAAACGAAAGACAATGAATCAAATGCTTAAATTACACCCCTGTGATCTGAACCTTGTAAATTATGCTGCTGAACCATATTCATATGAAAGTAATAATTTCAATATAGAAGAAAGATACCATATCTGTCGGTATCGAGTTATGTAACGATATATGTGTATGTTTATCCAATGCACAAAACTTTTTATTTACTGATTGGAACACACCATACGATAGATTTAAATATACGTTATACCTCATCAAGTATAAGCACATTTTCTTCTCATATACGAACGTTAAAATCGTCTTGCCTTGGAATTAGTCTAGTTACAGCCGCGAAACTCATCGGTTGAATACGTTTGCTTAGTGGTTTTTTAATTCGAAAAATATCTCACTTCTATTTATTTTAATAAAATCAACAAAATTTAAATCGGAATTCTGATGTAAAGGCACCTACGATAAATCACTTTGACGAAAAAAAAAAAGTTGTTGAGATTGTGCACATATTTTCACAGTTTGAAATATTGTTTTCATGTTGACAAAATTTTATGAATGGGTTTTTGTGTGTCTTTTTTTATGATGAACGTTTCGATGAACGCATTTGACGCTAAACGATTATCAGTGTTTTTATCATATTTGCTAATTTAAATGGATTCATAAGGTGCGATAAAATCGTTCAATTTGCATTGCAATTTAATTGGATCAGTGTACACAATACAACCGAAAGACAATAGTGAACCATTTTCGTTTACCTCCGATCAAGTACAGTGAAAAGAAAGTCTGTCGGCTAACAATAAAATAGTTGGAACGTATACCGAAGGAGGAAGGAGGAACTACGTTTTTGTTATCTCTATAAAAGGTGAAAAATATACAAATAATGTTGAGTAAAGACTTTTTCTTCACTGCCACAAATGTATTATTGGCACGTAAACTACACTAACAGTTTCATTCTTCTGTGTAGTTTTATGTGTCGGGAGTAATTAATTTTCGGTAAAAATTGATGTGAACACGGAAAGATGATGTATATGCATGATTGATTGCGAAAGTTTGTCTTCATTTTTTACGGCAGTTGTTGAGTAAATGACTGTGTTTTTTTAGTCGACATGGTCGACACTAGAATCACTTGTTGGCTGTGATATCTTTATTAGTTAAAGAACACACGCGTGCTTAGATTAGGGCGATCCAAAATTGTACGTTGTTGCCGACGAGTCTGAACATACTTACAAGAAAATAGTTCTAAATAAGTCGCTGGTTAAAACTCTCCAATCCATGGACTGATTATGAACTTTACATGTTTCTGCTCCATAAATGCGTCGTTACCTTGTCGCAAGTGACTCGGAAAACGGATTTACCGAGCATCAACATGTAAAATATTGTACGTTTGTGCTTCCAAAAAGTTGTTTTGACTCTTAGGATTACAGCAATCTACCTACGAGTCAAAACAACCAATTTGAAAGCACACGTAATGTACTATTACATATTTGGAAAATGTAAACACGTCATTACTTACCACCATCGAGGTGGTCTTTCGTGTTTTACATTCCACAAACATGTAAAATGTTAAGTTGCTCCTTGTACATTTGTTGTGTTGTCCAGTGGTATCAAAGCCACAAACCCGTCAAAATAATGCATTTACAACATAAATACATTCCGGCCATTGAAAATGGAAATGTCGGACCGATTGATATTTTTTATAAGCGACGTATCCAGAACCGCTTTTTTTCGATTAAGTAAATTTTTAGACTACCCTAATTTAAGTGCTGATCAAAACAAATATTCGGTATATTGTATCAAATGAATTCTTCGGTCATTAGTATAAACCGCAGGGTTCCAACTCAATACACTTTTAGTTTCCTATTTTCATTTTTTCCGAATTATGAGCCGCAAGAGCTTTTAGTTAAAAGTCGAATCGACAGTATAGAGTGTTCAACACCATAAAATTACTGTGAAATCTAAATTTTTTTGAAATGAATATTTAATGCACTGTCAGAGAGATATGTTTATACAATTAGACCTTATTCGGTTACAAATTTAAAAAAAAAAAATTGTTTTGCAAGTCCAGCAAACTATAGAATATTTATTTTAAATTGGTCAACAAATTAACAAGTTAAAATATTTAAATTTCAAAAAAATATTTCTTCGTTTTGTTTTTTCACGTTTACTGACTCTGAGAATTCATTTGCATTAAAACATGAGACTTCAACTAAAAATGATGAATTGAAAATTAAAATTGCCATCACACCTAAAATAGAGAGACGAAAGCAAAATCAACGCGGCCCTACCGAAAATATTGTGTTTTGTTAGTTGAATCGCCAGCTATATCAGAGCAGGTGAACTGGTTAATGACATTGGATCAGCCTTTTACGTGGGTTTAATATATTTTTTTAATTAAAATGCGTTGAGTCTAGGTTTTCATCTAAAAAATTGGACTCCCACTTTTATTGTCTGCCGGCGAAAAAGTTTTTCGATAGAAGGGCGTCTGTTGTAAGTATAATAGTAATTTTTGATACAAGTTACGTATGAATGTCGTTTAACGCACTAGATGTGAGAATGCCGATACGAGCCGAAGGCGAGTTCGGCAACACATCGTGTGCGTTAAACTACCAGCATACGTAACGTGTATCAAACAACGTTTTTTGCAATTCACCGACAAAAACGAGATTTTTTTTATGCGTAAAAAAACCTTCATCGCACTAGTGCGGCAAAATGATTTCATGCGACACCGAAATGATGCACGAAAAAGCGAGTTTTTGTCAGTGAATTGCAAAAATAGTTATTTATGCAACTAGTTGCGAAATTGAGTTGTTTTTGCCACTAGATGTGAAGTTATCAAACGAGCGAAGCGAGCTGGATAACCACATCGTGTGACAAAAACAACCAATTTCTCAACGTGTTTCATACAAGACTTTATGCAACAACTTGTGAAACGTGAACTTTTGAATGAACTTTTTATCACCCAAATGGGTGATAAAAAGCTACTTTTTATCACTAGTGACAAAATGTAACTTTTTATTACCCAAATGAGTGATAAAAGTTACCGAAACGGTGCATGAAAAAGTTCACTTTTCACAACGGCGTTGCATAAAGTATTTTTTCTCCAGGGGTTCTGCACTGAGTTCGGCGAGAAATGCTGTTGGTTAGTCAACTTAACCCTCCTTTACTCTGTCGTCTCTACTACATCACGCCTACAATAATTTGTCAGAGTTGAGTTTGTACCGTGTTTTTGTGTTAAAGTTAAGCACAGGTCGAGCAAATGTTAAAGCTGCGATGTTTTGTCATGCCTTGCGATAATAGACAAATTCTTCAAGTTATGTCTCATCTTTTGCACGGTTCGTACAGCAAATGAGCTGAAATTTCAAGTTTTTTTGCTATTGGCGTAAGTACTGATTTGATAAAACATATCTTAACAACTCACATTTTTAGGACCTGCTCCTAATGAAGGCAACTGCAGAGGCAGGTAGTTTTTGTTTAACGAAGAATATTGACTATATCTAAATGATTAGAACTTTTTTTCTATTCATAAAGTGGGAGTTGTATTCCGTGACTATACGAAACAATGATGGTTCTCCAATATTTAACCAATTTTATTAAGCGAATATTTACGCTATATTTGCAGAGTTTTTGACAGAAACTGGTTCTACCGAACTATTTGAATGGGTAATTCCATTTGTGAACGTTGTGATAATCCATAATAATTTGTGGCAGAACATATATCGTTACCCCCGCTTTGTTTATCATTTTGTTCACATTATTTTCAATGTAGGGTATGTATGGCTCTCGTAATTACGAATCTTTCATTAAGTCGTTCAGTTAAACTTGTCAATTTTAATTTAAAAGGTTGACAGCGCGTTAACATTGTGATGAACGAAAACATCAACATTTCTCATGAGCGGAAGGCAGAGTCTTAACCGCCGACAACCGGAGCTCTTGGTCCTTAAAGGTTTCTTGCGAAATGAGATGTGATTCCAAAATATCACCTTATGAGTGTGGCGGTTTGTCAATCGATTTGTAAACAATATTTTGTGAAATTCAATGCAAATAAAAACGTTAGATATTTTTGAAATGTTTGTCAAACACACAGAGATATTTCAGCTATTTAAAAATTACTTTTTTTTATTGTTATACTTTTTGTATGGAAACGTGTCATAAAACAAACAAATGCCTGCCTTTATTTTTCGAATTTCTTACTTAAAACAATGTGGAAAACAAAAAACTTGTAAAGTTCGATCGAATTGTTTCATTCCCAATGTAAATTGATTTGCCAACAACTAACAAAGAGCGAATTAATCACTGCCTTAGGCATTGAAAGGCGCATTTCTTCTTTTATTCCTTTATTCCCTTAACTGTAAGGCTTGGGTTTTACGTTATTGAATGTTTGTGTATGAGGACATGACCAAGAACTTAACGTTAAAAGTGTGTTTGAAAATGGAATGTGTCGGCCTAATGAGCAATTCCAATGGAAATAGATGTGTGATAATTATAGGTATTTCATGTGTTAATTTGATATTTGGGCAAAAGTGACTGGTAAAACTACCGAGGAAAGTGTATGAGTTGTGCCATTTATAAAGAATAGACTGCTATGAGGCTTAAAAAACCATCTCGACGTGCCTCCTTAGGTGACGATTGCTTTCCCTAAGCTGGACGCAATGCACCGCTATCGCGTTACAAAGTTCCGTCAGCCCCGGAAAAATTGAAGAGTCATGAAAACCGTATAGCATTCAAGGAGAAGATGCAGACGGGCGATAACAAAAAAGCAAACTGAATTTTTTTCTGAATACGTGAGACTGTATTGGTTGTGACGGAAAATATTTTCCCGTTACTTGGGACGAAAAGTTGCTTTTCGCGGTATGTGCGCCAACACACTCTCACTATTACAAAAAAAAATCTTTCAAAATACCCCAATACACACTCGATGTGTGCTTTTCGCTAGGGCTTCGCTCGCGCGTACGTTTTAATATTTGGAAGTAAATACTGAAAGCTACACAATAAAACCGTTAGACCCTTTCAACAAAAAGTATACAGTAGTATAAGATTATGAGTATGTGTGATCCAAAGCAGCCAAATGTTGGATGTGTACTTTCATTATAATATTTAGCGGAACAAATTTTAAATAAATAAATAAATTATTGCATTATAATATTTGATACAAAAAAACAGTAGTTTAGTCAACTTTGTCGTCGAATAGTTATTTTTTAGACTTATAAATACAATATTTAAAATAGGTGTAAAGACTCTTAAAACAGATTTCAGATCAGATTAGATCTGATATAATTTTTCAGATTTCAGATCAGATCAAAATTTTCAGATCGGATAAATTTCAGATTAAGAGTGATTTTGCGAAAACTTCGAACGATTTTGGGACAATATGTCCTAGTTTTTCCCGATGAATGTGCCACTCGATTCCTTGTTCTATTGTAAGAAAGATGTAATTT
This sequence comes from Pseudolycoriella hygida, assembly GCA_029228625.1. Classification (NCBI taxonomy): domain Eukaryota; kingdom Metazoa; phylum Arthropoda; class Insecta; order Diptera; family Sciaridae; genus Pseudolycoriella; species Pseudolycoriella hygida. Next base: position 129,463,627 of record CM055406.1, read on the forward strand.
GTGTTTATTGAGTATTCATTTATCAAGAAAAGTAATTTCTCATTTTTGGAAAATTTGATATTTTGGGGGAGTTATGGTGTGCTAAATAAGTGCATGTCAGGGGGTGGTAAAAATGGTTTTTTGGCTATAACTCGTGTAAAACGAAATGAAATCAAATGAACTTTTGGTAAGCTCCAATGATACAAAGGTTTTTCATCATTGGATTCCTTGGAGCCTTCCCCCACTCCTGAGTTATTAGTCATTTTAGATGAAAACTTCGGGAACGCTTTACTGCTTGAAGCAGCGATGAACCGAAAAACTGAGTATGGGGTGTTCTAGTATACGACCTAGTATACTAAGGCTGTTGCACCGGCCTGGAACAACTTTTGTAAAAAAAGTCAATTTTTGACAATTTTTCTTGACTATTTTCAGCTGAAAAAGTCTGTATAACTGCCCTGAAACATGATCTGCAGCTGGATATGCGAAAAGGAACTGTTCACAAGTGACGGTGTACTTTACGAAAGGGAACTAAAGTTGTTCCAGACCGGTGCAGCAGCTTTAAACCGGGGAAGTCTTTGCATGGTCTTATAGAAGGGGTAGTATACTAGAACACCCCATACTCAGTTTTTCGGTTCATCGCTGCTTCAAGCAGTAAAGCGTTCCCGAAGTTTTCACCTAAAATGACTAATAACTCAGGAGTGGAGGAAGGCTCGAAGGAATCCAATGATAAAAAACCTTTTTATCATTGGGGCTTACCACCCCATAAAAGTTCATTTGATTTCATTTCGTTTTACACGAGTTATAGCCAAAAAACCATTTTTATCACCCCCTGACATACAAAAATGAGAAATTACTTTTCTTACTATAGAACAAGGAATCGAATGACACATTCATCGGGAAAAAGTAGGACATGTTGTCCCAAAAGTGTACGAAATCGTTCGAAGTTTTCGCAAAATCACTCTTAATCTGAAAAAAAAATCAGATTGATCTGATTTGTTCCGAGCCCTAAAGGGCTGACCCAGTCAAGTGGTGATACCTGAGATTGGTTTTGATTTCGTTAACGTACCCTCAACATCACGCTGGGGATGCAGCAGAAAATTCGCGGTGTATACTTAAGTATATCTGTGTTTGAATTTTAAACATTTATCTACATTCAACTAGACGTTGATGAACTATTACGGTAAATTTGATGACTAAGGTTCGAAGAATATGCGTTTTCTCCTAAACTGTAGAATCTCCAAATCAAATAATGCAATAAACACTTCGAAGTGTTACGCTTGAAAGTGAGATAAGACACCGATGTAGATAAGAAATGGTGAATCATCTGCATAATTAAGAATCGTAATAATAAATCCTTCGTCTTCTCATCTACTAAATCTTTGCAATACTTTCCCGACATATTTACATTGCATTATTTAAGTCTCAAGTTTACTTTCCTTTGATCATGTAACGTGAGATAAAAAATGTGTTGAGTTTTATAATGTTCGTGTTGGAGCATTTTATAATGAAACTAATTGGAATAGAACTGAATGAAACCGTTGCCAAGTTGAACGGCAACGCTCGTTGGTAGAATTTATTTTAGCCAACTGGCATCCCCCTCTATGTTTGCTCAAATTTGTGAGATTAACCTTAAGCGTATCATGGCACATCGAACCGGATTTAAGAACAAATATAATCTCCTGCTTTAAGAAGATTAAAATTTTTTAGAATACGCGTCTTTATTGTTTCAGTCTAATATTTGTTATATTCTAGAAAACTATGACTCCTAAACCGTCGAACAAAAGCAATAAAGAGAGTGAAACATGCTTAATGTTAAGAACTGTGCATTAAAAATGTTTTTACAATAAAATTGAATGGGAAAGGAAGCAGCGGATTTTATTAAAAAACCAACAATATATCAATTGTTTCCGAAATTATTCTCATTCTGAATTTATGAATCATTTCGTTTCTAATTTAGTTACAAATAATTTTCTGCTTTCGTACAAATTGATAAAACTTCCTACAAGTTATGCGGAAAAGTTTACAGTCTTATCTTTCTACTTTTAATATTGAATGTTTAGCGAGCTTTAAAATAAACAGATTTTGTTTGCATAACCATTCGGTAACTCAGTAGGAAAAGTCCTTTAAACTTTCATTATCTATGCATACGACGGCATGCAACTTTTTACTTTAAATATTTCATATTTTTTCTTTCATAAACGGCTGTCTACCTAACTGAAAACGGTGAAGTCAGGAGAAGCATCTATAATAATTTGTAATCGCTGTGTCAATAAATCAGGTAACCAAATTAGGAACTCTGTTCGGGTCTCTTATTCAAATAAAATCTCGATGGAATTTACTTATCAACTTTTCTTTGGTTTTATGGTTAACATTCACAATGTTACATTTTACAATGAAATACGATTCGCGTTTATCCGAAATACAATTCATTTTTATCCGAAATTATTTACTGATTGCACGCGCGTGTGTAGAGAGAGAGGAAACTGTATAAAGTATATGGTACGTGGACCCGTACGAAAGTCTATGTCCGTCGCAAGGAATGAAGATGGATATGAAATTTCTCTAAATTAGCGATTACTTCCTCACGTTGTATCGGAAATTGCGCAAAAGGTGATATTGAAAAACCTGTGCGAAGCAAATCTGCCCTAACGAGAGGCGACGGGCCTAAGGGCAAAAATGTTCATCTACATTTTTTCTACTACAGGCGAAAATTTTTTTTGATTATGGTTGAACTTAGAACCCTAAGGAAATTATTTCTTGTATAATGTTAGTCTGTCGATTACAACTCAAATAGAAAAAGAATCTAAACAACCGCACGGAATTTACCCGATTTACATAAATCGTGTAAAAACGCATAGGATCCTAGTATAGACTCATTTTTAGGACACACTTAAGTCCAAGTAATCAAATTTGCCAAAATCCACAAAATATTTAAGAAAACAGGAAAGGATTTACTCAAGATATGTACAAAAAACCTAAGACCACCTAAAACCTACAACCTAAAACCGACCTTAGCCAGAAAATGCCCAGATTCAGTCATTCCTTTCAAATTTTTTCTAGGGAGGCCCGACTGATGGTCCTAAGCAGTGCCTCTTTTACCCTACGGGCAAGGTGGGCAATTGCCCACCGGCGCCCAAATCGCACTCAAAACAGGAATATGCTCGAATTTTGTTAGGTAAAAATTATTTTGCGAAAAAATTTTTCGCTACGCGGCTATCTTGAGTGTACTGATATTTTTTATACTGTTCAAAAGAAGCCTAGTTATCTCAACCAACCATGCGCAGATGTAAGTTCTCGTCGCGGTACTCATATTGATTGCATGCCGAAAAAAAATTGCTCGCTTCGCTCGCCCTATACAGGACCTATTCATATGAAACTGGACAGTCTACTATGTTTGTCACTTTCACACTTTCATTGAATGATTGAGAGCATCGTATAAGGTGTCCTTAGGTGTCCTAATTTTGCTAATCAATAGAAAAAGTGCTTTAGTCGTTGAAATTGTTTATAATAACTTGTAGCTACAAACATTTGGCGGCCATTTCTAATGTGCCCACTGCCGCCCAAATAATAAAGACGGCGCTAGTCCTAATGAGAGGCCGCGGACCCATGCTTGCATGGACAAAAAAGTTCGCCTCCTTTTTTTATCCAACATTGCAGAAAAAACTCATCACGAAAGGAATATTCACGGAAAACACAAACTACCTTCAACGATCGCGTATCGTGAGTTGCGCCCATACTAAGGGTGCTACAGCCCAAATCATTCAACCGATTTAATTCTCGTGATTTTCTTAGGTTTATATATTTCATGCAAAACCTTGAAGCGCGATTTCCTTTCTAATTATGCAGAGATATAAGTGAAAAAGTTTCATTAACATTCAAAAGACCTCGTTTTGACTACTTTTCAACCGCAACTTCGAAAGTTCTGAACCGATTTTGTCCGAATACATGTTCATAATCGTTTTTTCGATTATATTTCAGGAAAAAAAAAAGATTTTAATAAAGTCAGATAAGATTTACTCGGCTTATACCACTCAAAAAATGCCGAGATTCATTTCTATTAATTCTGGTTACAAACGTCCGTCGTGGTAAACGCAACATAGCACCTTTCGAAGAACTTACAATTACTTCCATTTATTTTTATAGGTTTATAGAATATCCTCATATTTCTCAGAATTCCATTGTTCGAACAATGGAATTTTATTACCTTCAAAAAACCTACAAAACTAAATGATAAAGATTGTAGTACGGGTCTAAAAATATTGACGAGTTAATGAAAAATAGTATATTAGGTGATTTGGGGATCAAGTGATTAGAATGTATGTTCCAGACATCTGGTATCTGGGAATCTATAAATTGGAGACACTTTGCTGATATTAACCTGGAGTGTACATTTTGAGAGCACGGTATCTGGAAGACCGTCAAGCAAATCAAGCATACACCACATCAACCATGCATCAAGCACACAGTAACCACCTGCCTATCATCTGCGACCTAAATCTAGAGCAAGAAACATCATAATGAATGATAATAAATGATTTTATTAAAAAACACATAAATCCGCGCAGCAATGAAAACAATACATTTTTCTATCTGAACTCAATTGTACTATTCCGGCTTAATTGCACATTTTTATTAAGAATTTCCCTGCTAATCCAATTACGTTCCCACACGCTCATTGCATGGCAACTCAATGGAAGGCAGGGACACATAATTACCTTATTTGCTTTTGTGTGTACGTTTCACAACGAGAAATTTTATTCGATAATGTTGGAGTGTTGATGAAATACTCAGACATTTTCTACTAGTGACACACACATGATGTGAAATCGATACTGAGTGTAATATTCCTGGCCCAATTTTTACTTGAGTCTAGACCACGGGTATGTCACTTCAATAAAAAGATTCATCCAAAAGTTCATTATTGCCGAAAAAGAAACAATCAATTTGTAACTCGATTCGGCCATGCAACGCGAAATGTCGATGTTGCATCCTATAACAAGCTGAAAATTAAAAAACGATATCTATAAAACATAACAGAAATTTCAAGACACGAAAAAATTGGCGTAGACAGTATGAATATTTTTATAGCAAGTGAACCCCCTCTAGACCTAGTCAACGTTTTATAAGCAAAATTATTAGTTGTAAATACATAGCACGTTCAGGCTTTCGACGAATTGTCCAATAATAATTTAATCATTAGATGTTATCGGTAAAAGGTTGAAGAATGTTTTCATGTTTATGGTAACTCTACTTTCAAATGACCTATATTGACGACAGGATTCGGGAAAACGTAGTTTATTGATAGTAATAAGTTGTAATATTCACAGTATTCATCTCGTTTGCATTCTACGTTTTCTTTGAAGGCACGTAACTATTTAGTACGGGAGATTGATGTCGTTTGGTCATAATAGTATCTTTTTGATTCTCCTCTTAGGCCTGTTTTGTGCGAGGAGAAACGGACTATTACATATGGACAAATTGTTGATCCTTCTTTACCTACTCATAGTATTTGAATAATTGATGACTTCAATTATTCTTTATTCCCAAAACGGACAAAAAATCATTTATGAAAATTCTACAGGAAGAGAATCATAAACTTGTGCATCTTTCTTATTTCTCTTTTATGTCTTTTTTCACGTAATCGCTTGCATTTTGTGCATGTAAAACTCGGTTTTTCGGTGAAACGAGTTAAAACGAAACGTTGCACAATCTTACGATTCTTCTTAGCTCAGTGGGTACGTACTGGCTTTCCACCGAGAATACCCGGGTTCAAATCCCGTTGTGGAAAAATTCTGTATAGGATTTTTCTTCAACGCTTATCATGGAAGTAACGTTCCTAAGCTCACCCAAGCTTCATAAATGGGTAGTTGGGGTAGCAATATCGCAACGAATTGTACACGTCGAAGTATGACGTCACCCATATTCGATACACTGTGTACGAAACAACCAGGCTCTTATTCAGCTGCTAAGTTAAAGCGTATGTAAACGTCAAAAAAAAGTAATGCCAGCTGGCAGTTACTCAGTGTAACACCCCGACAGTCGAACCAGACACTTTACAGTGCTGCTCCCGACTAATCAGTGCCATTGGGATTATTATTATTATTACGATTCTTCTCCTGTACAGACCCTAATTTTTTGATTTGGTTATGGTGTCACCAAATTTGAGAGAAAATAAAAGCATTTATAGCTCCAATATTTCAATTGGCAGTCTTGACCATGCCCTGAAGATGAGAGTGTAACTTTCGAAACCGGTCGGAAATCAAAATATGGCATAATTTGAAACTGGCTTGTTAAGACTCGTCTATTTATTAATTTTATTATTAAAATTGTGCCGTGTTCTGCGAAATCAATGGATGTAGCGGTTTTTTTTTATTGGGCGTTCATTCTTAAAAGTTAAAATTGAGTAAAAGCTCAAAGGGGCTCAAAGGTAAAAAAATCACCTAAACATTTTATTTGCGTTTTACGTAAACCGGTTACAGTTTTTTCTGGTACCCTGGTTAGCGTTTTGTAGAAATTCTAATTCATCAGAAATTGAGGGCGGATAAACGTATACCCTTTGAAAAGAAAGTCCTGAAAAATTATTAAAATTTTCAGAAAATCCAAGAAAATGATAAAAAATCACTCGAATTGAAAAGAAAATTACAAAAAAAAAAACATTAAAAAGAATCCTTTCAGAAAATTCTTGTAAATATTCAGAAATTTTTTTGAAATCGTCAGAAAATCTTTTGCATTCAAGTTATACGATTTTCTTCACCTCAACAGGAACTGCAACTCACAAAATAAGTAAAATAAGGAATCATATTTCCTAAGAATTGTTAACTCTCCAGAAGAAAGTACGACTCTTACACTGACTGGTACGAACTATTTCATTACGTACACCCGAGACGCAAACCAAAATGTTCGTAATACGAACATCTCGATTTTGATTCTTTGGGAAGCTCGTAATCCGAACCTTTTAAAATTTAGGAGAATGAGTTGAAAATGTGTATTCCGAAAATTCTCGAGTTGAAAATTTTCTTTTAGTTTCAGTTTCAGTAACCATTTGAAAAAATAATTTTCATTGTAAGTGGAAAGCTGAACTTCGAAAAACCCGACCCGAACCCGAACCCTAATTTTTTTTTTTTTCGGGCCTTGAAATAATTTTTGTTTCGAAGTAATTTGGGTTGTGAGTTTCGAAAAACTTGAGTGTCTGGTTTGGTCCGGGTCGGGTTTCGAAAAATTTTATCGGGTCGGGTTTGGTCCGGGTCGGGTTTTGATACAGTTCGGGTTTCGGGTTACGAAAATTTTAATTGGGTCGGGTTCGGTCCGGGTCGGGTTTCGAAAAATGGTCGACCCGCTTATCTCTAGACCGCTCATCACATATACTTAGCGCTCATGCAAGAATTAGTTTTCTCACACATTTTCGTTCCAAGTTTGTGCAAGATTTTAACAAATCCGTTTTGGAGTCACAATCAACAGAAGAAAAGCCGAAATCTCAACGGAACTCTTTCATTGTGCCGGGCATAGAAAGTGCTGAAGCTGAAATTCTGGGAAGAGAAAGAGGAGAGTTAAGCTCCACAAGATATGTGAGAAAACTAATTCTTGCATGAGCGCTAAGTATTTCTGATTAGAGATGAGCGGGTCGACCCGAAACCCGAATTGTTTCTAAACCCGACCCAGACCGAACCCGACCCGATAAAATTTTTCGAAACCCGAAACCCGAATTGTTTCTAAATCCGACCCGATAAAATTTTTCGAAACCCGAAACCCGAACAGTTTCCAAACCCGGCCCGGACCGAACCCGTCCCGATTAAAATTTTCGAAACCCGAAACCCATGAACACGAAAAAAACAATTCGGGTTCGGGTTCGGGTCGGGTTTTTAGAAGTTTCGGGCAACCCGCTCATCTCTATGAGCGCTCGCATTTTATCTTGCACAAACTTGGAACGAAAATGTATGAGAAAACTAATTCTTATGTGAATCTTGATATTAAGCAGCTCATCATCATGGAACATACAGCTTTCCACTTAAAATGAAAATTAATTTTTCAAATGGTTACTGAAACTGAAACTAAAAGAAAATTATCAACTATTTTGAACTAATTCTCCTAAATTTGAAAAAGTTCGGATTACGAACTCCCCAAACAATCAAAATCGAGATGTTCGTATTACGAACATTTTGGTTTGCGTCTCGGGTGTTCGTAATGAAATAGTTCGCACCAGCCAGCGTAAGCCTCGTGAAGAGAGTTGTAATTATTCGGTTTTGTTGCTTAGGTGTATGCTATTCCATATACTAGGCTACAATTTCGTATATAGTGAACATCAAATTTGTTGTTCAAATTAGAGTGGGAAAACCTTCAATTGTAAATGATGAATGTTTTGGTAGAAAACTTTTAATTCCTAATTGTGTCTGCATGCATACACGCCATTTCATTATCACATTCAAACTCAATTGTGTTTTAATTGACAATCAGGATATTACTTCGGTTGACTATGCACCAAAACTGTCATTCATAACGTTTTAATAATGAAAAACAAAGGAATTGAAACTGGAGCAACTAACACCCACCGCAAACGAATGAATGCTGACAATTTCCATTGAAATGTTCATTATACGCTATTTCCATAGACTTCCGATAAAAAAAGTTAAATAAAACACAATTTTAAATATGAAAGCCGTAATGAAAATTAAAACAAAGTGCGTGTACTTAGGCGATTAAAATGTAAAAAAAAAAATATTGACACATTAAATTCTCCTACTAACGTTTGTTTGTGTACATAAAATTTCCCGCTAAGCGGAGTATACATTGAAAATACCACGAAGACCAACCGCAAGATGATCGAAATGCATAAAACAATTTCTGATACAGATGCGAGAGAGCGTAATGCATCAGTTAATTTATGAATGAATTATGCAGTTTATCCAATAAACTTAATTGGTCGTCTTTACGCATCGTTGTTGCATTTCGAAAACATGTGTAATAAAGTGTATTCTACTCTTGTACAATTAAAGATCTTGAGCGGCATGTTGGATGCGGAACAGAATGTGAGATACGTATCAATTGGTGTGCGATAAGACCAATTAAAAGATTTTAATGTATGGAAATACGGAATAAATTATAAATTCTAGTAAATTCAGATGACATGACGATAACACTTTTTACTTGGAATCTTATTTTTAGAGCATTCAACTATGAATACCAAGAATTTTATTTAAGCGAATACGAAAGCAACTTTAATCAATTTGTTTATAATAAAAACATTTTGGACGTTTGTCGACTCTTTTCATTTAATAATATTTTATTTTGATGATTTCAGCAAAATGTTGTTATTTGTGTTGAATGCTCATGAGCTCGTTATGTTTCATTTAACTTTCGTTTAGTTTTGTTTTAACAAAAAAAAACATAAAAGCAAAGACAAATAAAAACGTTGACACGCTAACATTTTGGGAATGTCGTAAACGATTCGGAACGAAGGCACATAGAAAGTGATTTTATGCTATTGCTGAAACGTTTCCTCTTAGAAACTACCCGTCCATGTAACGTAGCCATTCAAATTGTGCATTTAATAGGTTTAGAGGAATCATCTCTTAAGCACAAAAAAGTCAGAATTCCCTTTTGTTGATGTAACAAATATTTTCATTTTTCACATACACACACACACACACTTGATTTTTTGGCTACAACCTGAACTCAAGAACACAATACTTTTACTTTTACCCATCAAAGCGTCTTCTAGGACAGGGAATAGTGCTCGAAATGCATTAAGCAGTCGGAAGTAAAGAAATAGTATATTATTAACCAAGGGATATTGGCGCGATTATAGGCGAGGTAAAGTGAATATTCACGTACCGAGACTATAATCAAGCTTTTTTTCCCTTGGTTAATACGATAGTTTATATCATTTGGGCATATAATTCGCCACTTGACTCGTGGCTTTTTTTTATTTTCTTTGAGATTTGACGTCATGATATTATAGTCGGACTATAATGAAAATTATAGTCGAATCAAAAATTATAGTCGGATTATAATGAAAATTATAGTCGAGTCGACCATAATATACCTATTATATACCACCCAGTTTGTATGAAACTCGACAATAAATATGGTCATTATACCCTTACTTTCAGGTATATAAATGGCTAATTATATGCCCGAATGATATAATAGTATATTTATAATACAAGGGGAATAATTGCGGAATTATAGTCGAGGAGAGTGGAATTTCAAGGGGCGTTAGCCCCGAGAATTTTCACCCAACGAGACTATAATTACGCGATTTTTCCCCTTGTATTATACGATAGTTTATCACATTTGAGCCTATAATTGCCAATTATGCACAAAACATGACAGCAAAATTAACATAAATGAAAAATCAAAACTCATCGAATTTGTTGCAAAAAATGTCGTCTAGATTGATTTTTCGATTTAGTGTACGGTTGTTGTTCAACATACGTTTCATTCTCTTTTTCACAGCCATCAATTTAGCCTACGTCATCATTAAAGAACCGGGTTATAATAGTGTCATTACAACCCTACTCTTAACAAGAAAGTCGACTATAATAGGCCGATTATAGCCCCATTATTATTGCAATAATTGGCTTATTATAGGCTCGAATGTGATAAAAATGTTTTTATATTTTTATCATTCGCCCCTTGAAATTCCACTCTCCTCGACTATAATTCCGCAATTATTCCCCTTGTATTATAAATATACTATTACCTACACCGCCTAGCGTCTTGCCTGTATGATTGGCAATAACAAACCGTTTCTTGGCGTCCGTTTTCAGTATCTCCTGGTACTCTAAAACCCATGAACAAATTGTGTTGATCATAACGTTCCGCAAAAAACTACCTAAAGTATAAGTGTAACGAAAGCCTTTTTATCAAGTTATAGGAAATACAAATGGTACAATTTAAAAGAAAAATTAAGTGTTGGATTTTACTCCTCCCTTATTTATAATATGTTATAATGAGACATTGAAATGGGTATAGGAAAGTACCGATAGAGTGAAGTCAAAGAAGTTGATTGCCTAGGTGCAATGAGGCGCAGCTACATTAAGTGCACAGACGGACGGACAGGAAGGGTGAAAACATATATCGACACTTAATGAAAAGAGTTGACCTTCACTAGGCAAGAATTAATGAAATGTGTCACAAAATGTGAAATTTTGATGCAAACAAAATTGGGAATGTCAATAAAATGTAACTTTGGTAGAATTTCTTACGTATAAAAGATTGTAAGAAAAAGAACTTTCACCTGTGCCATTTTTCGCACTGAAAATTGGACTTAATTTGACGTTTTTTGATCAAAATTCGAAAACGACTAATAAAACCATATTAGTCCAGTTCGAAACTTTCGAACTGGACTAATATGATTTTATTAGTCGAGTTTCATTCATAAGTTGACGTTTCTCAATGGTTGCTTCATGAAATGTTCAAGTTCATTTCGAAAAAATTGAAGAGAATAATTTTCGTGCTTTGTGCTCAAAATGGCTTTTTGTGAGAACGATACATAAAATTATATATCCAACATGTACTACATGTCGTGCCGCCCTGGGACTTTTCACCAATCTCGCACAATATGACCGACATGTAGTACGTGGTGCATACATAACTTTTTTTGTGGCATCTCATCGGATGTATAGGTAAGGGCTGTCCGTCCACCAGTAATTGGTCCGAACACTAAAACCACATTTCAAAAGAAAATTAAGATAAAGTTGTTGTCAGTAGTTTCCTAGTCACACATTTCTCTAATAGGTACAAATTGTACAAGCGACTTATTCATTTTTTCGAAAAGATTATTGCTTTCCAGAAGAATGAAACACTTTAAAAGTGTGCCCTATGAAGATGGATTGTCATATAGTTAGTTAATCTCCACAGATTCTCTATATTTCATGAAAAGTGTGTATAGATAAATCCAAATCTGGATCTTCTGACTTTATGGTTTAATATAAGGGTTACAAGAGCATCAAAACAGTGATTCCCGCGCCGTAATCGTAAACTTAAATACCCATTAAATCTTAAAGTCAAAGTCAAACAATTCTAAACACAAATCTTATCTGTTGACATAAATTATTATAAAATGTAAATCTTCCATTCCTTAAGGTGTTTATAGTCTATTTTTAACATGTTTTATAAATAGATTTACGGCACGATATTTTAATAGTTTTGGAAATAGTTTTTATATTCCTCGCGTAATACGTGTATTTTTCTCGACTTTTATTTATTTATTTGTTATTTGTGTATCAATATGCATATTTAAACCAAATGAAATTCTTTTTTATCGAAACGAATTACCAATTTTCTCATTTCAAATGAAGAATTGGGTGTAAAAGTCTTTCGTATTTTAAAATAATGTCCGATAAAAAATAATAAAATAATTTTGTTATGTCTCGAATTTCACAACTAATCGATAAAAATTCTCATAGTTTCAGAGTAAAGAAATGGCTAAAACATCGTCTTACTTAACTGTGCTGTGTATTTTATTTATTGCCTATCTGGCTGGAATAACAGATGCTTGCATGTGCCAGGCAGAACATCCGCAGACAAAATACTGCAAAGCAGATTATGGTAAGTTTTATTATTAGAATAACATTTCGTAAATGCATCAAAGTTCAGTCCCAACGTTTTCTGCTCAATGCGTTGATTGAAATTAAAATGAGATCAGAAAGGTCACAATAAAATTGCTGCCGAAACAGAAACCAAGAATATCTAAAATTTCGCGTTTTCTTTCCCTTACCCCATCCTAGTACTTTAGTTTTTTTCGTAAGCTGATCAATGTCTGAAGTATTTGAGCGAGTTTTGGAATACTTGAGGGAACGCATATATTTTATAAATGATCATCACAACAATCTAGAAAACAATCCATTGACGCATCGTCTGTGTCTGTAAAAGTTCCCAAACTTCTAAATCTAATTGAATAGAATCATTCCATTTGCTCTACCTCTATGCCAAACACCCTGTGCATTCAAAATCCTTTAAACCATCGCAAACGGCTAGATCTTCACGCCTCCTTGACCGACATAACTCCTGATTTTCCCTAATATCATCGCGTTCCTAATATGCTTATCCCATTGCTCCATGTATACCACAAGTCTCAACCTATATTATGAGATTGTTGGCCTAAAGAATGACGTACGCTGTGTCACTACTCAACTCCTTATTGTTGAGCACGTATGACAACTTCCAAAAAAGTGGTTCCTAAATATTTTAATTCGGAAACGTGTTCTCCCCTGTTGCTGTAATTGGCTAAGAACTGGCCAAGAAAAAATTCGCTCTTACAAAAACGGCCACAGGACCGATTTCCGATAGCAAGCCGATTTTAAAAACTTCTTTTCAATCTTTAAAAGTGGTTTTTACAAAAAAAAAATTAAAATTAATTTTTACAGAAATTTTTGATTTTTTCTGGAAGTTCTTCCATCAAGCTTTTTATGGCGGCCTCAGTCACTTTCTGGGATGCTGTCTTCCACTTTTGTCGGAATTCTTTTACTGATTTCTTAGCCTTCTTCAATTCTCTTTCCGACAAAGCCCAATATCTCTCGACTGGCCAATTTGCTGGATTGGCCTCCCTGGGGACCATAACCATCCCGTTGACTTCGCACCATTTCTTGGTGGCATTGCTGTAGTGGCATGAAGCTAAATCTGGCCAGAAGAATGTTGACACATCATGCTCACGTAAAAAAGGTAAAAGTCGTTTCTTCAAGCATTGACCAACGAAAAATATGCTTTTTTTCCCACAAGAGCAAATTGTTTGCCAAACAAGGAATTTCTTAGGAAACTTTGCTTGTTTCTTCACCCTAAACTGTTCGTTGACATTCCCACGACAGTGTGCAACATAAAATTCCTGACCAGGAAGCTGTGAGAAATCGGCCAAGACGTAGGTTTCATCGTCCATCACGCAACAGGAAAATTTATTAAAGAAATTCGAGTTCAATTTCTTTGCTCTTTTTTTCGCTTCTTTCACAGCGTTTCTATCTGGAACTTTTTGTACTTTATATGTCTTCAGTCCACTTCGAACAACCCTTTTCGTTCTGAGAGGTTAGGATTCCTATGAAAAAGGCTGACGGCTTTCTTCGCTTTTTTTGGGCTATGAAATCCCTTTTTCCTTCCGGGTCCTTCCCTGCGGCTAATTGTAAGGTCTTCCTTAAAACGTTTAACAACTCTTGAGACCGTTTCTTGACGAACACTAACCTCTTTGGCGATTTTTTTGAAGCTCCATTTTGGATTTGCTTGGAAAAGTTTTATTATCAATTTGCGTGTTTCCAATTCGTTTGACATTGTGCGACTGAGAAACAAATTTTGTATGAAGTAACTGTTTCACATGTTTCTGACGTATATTCTACAAATTTTAATTTTTTTGATCGGTTCAAAAGACATAGCCGTTTTTGTGAGAGCGAATTTTTTCTTGGCGAGTCCTTATAAACCAGAAGCGTACGTAGTTATAAGGTGGAACATGATCACAGAGTAAGACCAACAAACGCGACGTGTCGGAAAATTCATCTTCGGCTCAATTAAATCAATAATTTGCCGAATTGTTGTTGTTTTGTTACAATTTTCATCTTTCGCTAGAAAGGATGGGGTATTTAATATGTGACGTAATGCTTAGGGGGTCAGCTTAATGTCATGCAGTATGAAAATGGGGAGGTGGAAGGTGATCGGGAGGGAGCGTGACGTCACTAATGTGTGAAACACATTAAGCATCTTGCAATTGTAAAAAAAATAGCGTGGACTAGTGAAATTAGTGGGTTTCAGAAAAGCACAATTACTAGACTGTGAAAGTACTGAGCTTTGCATACAATTTGTTGTTTAAATATCGAAATAATTATGTCATAAATGCTGAGGTGTAAACAGCCCTATTTCGATGTTAGCAAAGAATGTGTTGCTATTTTTAACTCCTACAAATAACTTTGTTTATTGATTTTGCGACGCAATTTTTCATTAACAACGCCACTTTATATAAAATTTGTGTCTTTTTTCTCATCGCATGAATTGCGTCACAAAGCGAAGTCACAACGGAATGGATAATATTTTTCTTTCTATTTTCCTTTCAGTAATAATTGCTCGTGTTTTGAGAAAATCGGTACGAAGGGAAAACAACCATGACGTCTACAAAATCTTGGTCAAGAAGTCGTATAAGGTGGAATTTTATTTTGTATTTTTCCTTCATTTATGTAGATATTTAGAAAGAAAATTTAATTTTTTTTAGATGTCAAAAACCGCAAATCATTCACTTAAAGATGGTCGTATCATAACAGCATCAAGTGATTCAATGTGTGGTATACCCTTGAAGGTTGGTAGTCTGTATATCATTTCGGGTAAAGACAATCGAATCGATCTATGTAGCAATTACGTAAAAGAATATTCGAAAATGACGATTGTCGAAAGACGTGGATTCGCTGGTGGCTATAGAAAAGGATGTTTGTGTGAGGTAGTGCAAAGCAAATCTAATTTTATTCGAAAGAAAAAAGATTAAAAAATTGAAATTTAAGATTAACTTGGCTCGTTGGTCTCCATATCAACATCAACGAATGGGAACATGTAACTGGGAATTTTTCTCGAAATGCGAAACAAATTTTGGCGCTTGTGTTCCGTCCAGAGGCATCAGGACTCCTGAAGGTAAACCAGTCAAATGTCATTGGAGACAGAGTCTACCTTACACCGATTGTATAGATTCTCTTCTTTAATTTCTTTTTCGTTCATAAGTTTTTTTTTTGATTTAATTAAATTATTACTTTGTACTTATTGCCGCTTCATAAGTAAATTTCATCTACTACTTCACACGTACTAGATTCTATCAACTTTTCTTCTTTAAATATTTTGTTAAATAATTTATTGTATTTTACAAAAGAGAATATAGTTTTCAAACGGAAAGTAAATGATTTTTAATGACAGAGCCTCGAACGCTTTGTGACAACCTGAAGTCGTTCAAAGCTAACCGTTTAATATCTTAAGATTATGTTGTACTTTGGTTTGAATATTCGGACCACTCGGGCTCAGGTCAGATCAACCTTGACCTCACGTAAAACCTGATTTGGACCTGACCTGCTCTGAAGCCTGGCCTGGCCTATAATAATGACCAGATCGGCTCGTCTTCAAAACCCGAAAATATAAATCCTAACATGCCTCTAAATCAGGACGCACAAAATATGGATTTTGTGACATCCGAACTTTTTGGCTGAGGTTTGAAATTTACCCCTCACCCCGTGTTTTATGTAATACTTAAATGAATGAAATACCAGCCAAGTGGATTTAAGTGGTGTGAATAGGTGTTGTAAAATAGTTCCAAAATGTTTCTGTAAGTTCGCAGTTCACACAACGCCACTATAGTTTTCGAGACTTAGACCTTCTTTTCAGGCCTTCCACTTCTCAGTGTTCCACAATCCAAATAGCTGACATGCTCTATACCCGCCAAGATTTAAGTAGCCAAGATTTATTTCGTAAATTCTCTCGACACCTGAGGAACTTTTCAGAACAACTTTCGAATTCCATTATTGCAATAAAGAAATGTGATGGTTTCGATAAAAGTCAATTTCAATTACAATACAAATCTCGCATTTTTGTATCATAACCCTCATAGAGTCGCTATTACACCATAGGCATGCAAAGGCTGCATGCATAGCATATCTAAATGTGTGCACCTGCATCGCACAAAGTTCACAATTTTTCCCGACATCGTGAACAAAATTGTAATTTAATTTAAAGTTTCGATTCAACTTTATCACGCGACAAAAAAAAATGTTCATGTACTTACCAAGTCTTTAGCATTGGGGAAGAATGTTTGTTCAATTAATGGAAACGCTTCTCGTCCCTGGCGTCGTTGCAACTGAAGTAAATGAGCAAAGATCCACGGTTTGTCCTGGAATGGTCGTCAATAATTGAGCATTCAGTGGGGTAAGCAGTTGAGACAGTCAATAATTTTGTGAAATATGTGCAATAAGTTGATGGATAAAGCAACAAGCACATAGGCTACCAAGCAAAAGCCAAACATTAATGCTCTTGGACAATTGTTCGGTTGCTTTTGAGCTCATTTCTTGGATCAAAAAATCGTATGCGAAAGGAAAAAAACGATCAAAATGGACGAACCTGGAATTGATAAATAGAATTCAAAGAGTTGATGCATGGAACGCCACCGTATTTGAGACCTAAAAGTGTCGATCGAAAATCTCGAGAGCCGTCACGAGGTGCCTGGCGTATGAGAACAAAGTCTGGTCGAAACGAACGGGCAACCTTGAAAAATTTTGTTCTTGTTGGAAATGGAATCAAAACGACGGTAACATCGACTGTACCTTAGTTCCTCCCCTGTAAACAGCCATTGTTACCATTGTCCCCGAATCTGCATTAGCCGTCAGGGAAATTTCCTGTGATTTTTCAAGTAAAATATCGAACAGCAAACACTTAACGAGCACATTGAATTTTACCTTGAACTCAGCCTGTTCCACCCGAATGTCATAGTCTCCATGTAAACGTTTGCCACGAAAATATTTTGTCCAATCTGTGTTTTGATCATCTAGCACAAGCAGTGTAAAGCACTTGTCTTTGTTAAATGTTGGTCTCGTAGCACTTGAAACGGCAGCTCCTATTCAACACAATATTTTTTCCATCAAAATTTTTGTTCGCTTTTGTCGTTGTCTTGTCTTACCGATAATGGAGGCTCCTTGATCTCTGGCGGCCCCAGTCAAACTTTGAACTCGTTGTAGTAAACTTTCACGTGACTTAGCTGGACTGGCTGGTGCACTGGTACCTCTGGGTGGACCCTTGCCAAAGCTCAACGATAAGTCGGGTGTTTTAGAGGCGGTTGTCGTACCCCCTGGAGTAGCCGTACCGGGGGCTGAAAGTCGACAGATTGCATTCAAATTGTCTGAATTTCGCGTGTCAACGTTACCTGGCGGTGGTGGAATGTTCGGAGGCCCTCCCTGCGGCATTGGTTGTTGCTGTAGAGGAGGTCTTGCAGCGGCTGGAAGTTCATTCGGATCGATATCGTCACATTCGGAAGATAAATCGCCGGAGCTGAACCTTAAATAAATTACTATTACACACAACAAATCGAAAATATTATAAAATTAAATGCAAATAAGTGAAAGAAATAGGAAAAACGTGCCATTCAACCAAATAAGTTTTTTTTTATTTTTAGCCAATAAGATTCTGTACCGGCATCAAGTATATTATATGCAACGTTGAAGTATATTATACAACAAAGGAGTACTTTTTACTTCTACTTGGAAACAGAAGTTGACGTACGTCACTTCTGTCTTTTTTCGATTAAGCATATCCCCATGATGTATAACTTACGCTTCCATTTTTTGTAGATATGCTTGTACATTGCATAAATATACATGCTGGGGGTAAAAAATTCTATTCACCAGTGCAAACATGTTATTTGGTGGTTTAGCATGTTTTGAGTGCAACAACATTCAACCAAACGACAAAAGTTCTTACCGTCGCTTCAAGAAATTAACATTAGAAGTTAAACTAGTTTTAAGGCTTGAGAAATTCAGTGTGGAGCTTTTTTCCTATGGAAACAAATATTTCGCTGTAGTTACGTACGCTTGTTTTGTGAAAATTGAATTTTTACCTGGGGGGCGCAAATACGCCCGCACCCTACGTTTGCTATTGCACTAATATTGACTACCTAGTAGTTTTATAGACTGAACAATATATTTGTTCAGTAACGTCGCGACAGGGATTCAATGGCCTCAGACTCTGAAAATGTAAAATATTGTTTATTATTGGAAACTTTTAATAACCTTTCTTCGGAGAAATAGCAGCGTGCGTAAGACAAACATTTCCGCACAGACGACCGGGTATGCGTCAAATAAATCTTACATTGGAAGCTTATAATAAGCAAATCGAAAAAATCCGTTAAAAAAAGAAATTTTTTCTCCAAAAAATCTGATTTGTTCTAATCCCCTAATCGATCGAAAAATAAATTACATTTCTGAGAATTGTTTCTTTTTCTCTTCTTATTCGGTTAAATCAATTTTCTTTAACTTCAATGATTTTTCTATTTTCGGAATGTTTTCTTTTATTCGCGAGGTGTATTTACATTTGCTTTATTTTATGGATGCTTAAAGGTAAGAAATATTGACAAGAGCTTTGGGATTTACGAATACGAAGTATATCAGCACTTGTTTTTGGCACATCATACAAATTGAGAGCGAAAATTGTACCAAGGAGAGACGGAAAATAGACTTACAGTAGCAAATGATTCCCACTACCCACTTCAATTTTGATTTTATATCAAAAAGCTTGATCGTAAAACGGATGTGGGATGGTTTTGTAGAAAATCATTTTTTCATGTACAATCTCTCAGTATTGTTACAAAGGTAAAAGACTCGGCAAGTAAGCACCCCAAATGTAATCTGGTTTTTCGACCAAATCCCTGGAACAACTTTCCCGTTTTCACTCTTTTTCTTACTTAACACTTTTTGATTGAGAATTGTGAATGAAAGAGGCAAGGAGAAGGAAAGAGGATAGTAATGGCAAGTCAAGAATATTTTGAGGTAGCTCTGGAGGTTAGTGATAGTTGAGATAAGGTAAGATATAAAGTAAAATAATGTTACATGACCAGGGAGGAAAACTGCAGACTGCAGACACTTGCGAAAAAAATGTTCACCTCCTAGTTGTGTAAATAACTGTGAATGCAATTGTTTGATAGTGTTTTTCTTGAATGAATGGGTCAATAAAGGACACGAGATAACAGGGAGTAAAAACTTCGAAACAACCATCCAAAATCCTACAAATTTAGAAGAAAAGTATGAGCACAACAACATCCAGTGGGTAGATAAGTTCATTGTACTATTTGTGATAAATCAGAGTATATGAGCGAACATAAAACTGACGCCAATGAATTTTATGGCCGCCGACTCAACTGACATTTACTTTCTCATGCAATCGAAATCATGCTATCGATGTGATTTTTCGCATGCACGAGTTAGAAATGTCAGTCTAAACAGACACCCAACGAACAGTGACTCCATTTTTAATGATTTTGAAGTGTTCCTCTTCACACGCAAATCAATGATAACTTATTCGAAAACGCTTTCCTTTCTTGAGTTCCCAGTAGATTTGCTTAACTAAGACATCACTTAGAAGCCATACATAAAGTAGGTAATTCAGGGGAAGGGAAAATAGTGCAATTTTATTTTACAGCTAGACTGAAGTAAAAATTGGAAATTGTTTCCCAACTTGGCATGTGCGTGGCTGTACAGAAATTAGAACAATTTCATACCAGTCACAGTTTAAAACATGGTGTTGTTTAGTGTCATCGCAAAGTCTAGGAAATCCACTATTATAAATGACCGAAACCGACCACTAAAAATAGGTCCGATAACCGGACGTTACACTTTATTTAAATTTTTCTGATTTTTTCAAGTTTCGATAAAAAGTCGGCATTGTGCAGACTGAAAATTCGGTTTATTGAAAAAAGTTTCGAATTTCTACGTAATGTTGAGAGGGAATGTTCTAATTTGTACGAATTCGCAAGACCTAAAACGTTTGTTGTTTCATTTTTATGTGATGTCACTAAGGACGAGAAATCGACGTCTTGTTATAAAACCATAAGTGGGGATCTACTAATAATTTTGGTAGATAACTTAGTGTCACTATAAAATGTTTCCAATCCGAGCCGCCATTAGACCGAGTCTTTTCTCCACTAAATTCTGCATAAATTTTAGACTCTAAGGTCTTTGTGATCCTTCTATACCCGGCGAGAAATAACTTTTTTGAACTGAATCATTTTCTGAAAATTCTTTTGTTCAATCTAATTCTAGTTCGGTATGCCGGATGTACATGTTGTAGTGACGATGACATTTAAAATAAACGAAATGAAAGGAGTAATGATCTCATCACCTGTTGAATCGATTTCAGTCTGAATTCGATCACTGATTGCAAAATATTGCAAATATCAACATTTCGTTGGCACAAAGAAGAAAAATTGATGAAAAAGAGGTTACATGACAGAGAGAAGTTTCAGCTAATGGGATAATTATCAGTTTGTCAATCTTTTTTCAATTACCGAATGTTCGGGTTCAAAATTAACCACGACAAGCAAAGAGCAAGATTTCGTTTTTTCTTTACTTAAAGATCAGAGAAAACAACGCCCCCAATTAAACTTATCTCAGAATAAAACGTCTGTTCCCACATGACATTATCAGTGAAATTTGCCAATAAACCTTCGTTAAAATGTATCAAGAAAATGTCTAAAAGAAAATGGAGCCTCAAGAAAATTTCAACAATCGCACAGGATATAATGTGAGCACAAGCACACAATCCATGGGGTAGATAGAATACACGATTGTGTGCTCTCTAAATGGCAGGACATTGACTTTGTTAATGTGGTGTAAAAGTTACATAATAAGAATCTCGATTTTAAATGAAAATAAAAGTTACACTCAATTTAGCTCTTCTTATTTTAACAAGAATTCAACTAATTTTCTTTTCATTTGCAATAATTTTTATATAATCGTAGCACGAAATAAATGAATTTATTAGGAAAACGAAATACTGCCGTTCGTCATGATACAAATTTACCCAATTCGAGCGCACGTTTTGACCTATAACCGAAAATTGAGAGACATTTATTTTTTTTACGATTTTCACTCGAATTAAGATTCAAACCATCAACACTTTTTGAATATAATTAGCACAAAAAATGAGATTTTTACAGGACGCACCGTGAAAATGTAATTGGACGACGACTTCTTTTCACCGCTTCAATTATTCGAAATCGACTAAAATGTAAGTCAAACACCACTATTAGAGCAGTAGACTGAACAGTGGGACACATAGAAAACGAACGAAAAACGAAAGCTTTTGCGACAACAAAATAAACTTGAATGGAAACTTAATAACTTCTCTCAATTTTGAAGCAAACAGACAATTAGCCTTTTCCTTACCACTTTCGTCGAGCGATATTTATTTGAAGTGACGAATTTGTATCGGAAAAATTGTTGTATCTCGTTTGAGGACCAGAATATCAATAATTTAAACAATTCTTTACTTTCTTAATCATACGAAAAAATGTGTTGTACGAAAAAATTTTGCGCATGTGCAGTGCATATTGATCCATCATTATTCATTTAGTAACACAAAAATATAATCAGTTGTGAACTTTGAAATTATTACCCACAAACTTAACAAACAATAAAAAAACCCTTTTAATCTTTAATTTTTTAGTGTAATAAAGTTTCGTCTTTTTCCCTTTTCACGCTTAGTTTCTATGCATACCTTTACCTATATCGATTCCAAAAACGTTGATTTTCTCGCTTTTACAAACACATTCCACTGAATAGAACTTCACTCGAGTTGTAGTATCGACGAATGAAAGAGAGTTACTGTTTGTTTTAATAGGGATGAAAGTGTCTGGCTCTCATCATTTTCATTTCGCCATTCCCATACACACTACCCATACAAATGTCATACTTATGGAGCACTCGATAATGGTACTTTGGCACATAGAATCCACAAAAGCACTGTTTCCTTTTTTTATTACTTATACCTCTAGCGGAAGCTTTGTGCTAAATATTATTATGTTCTCCATGTTATTTATTTGCCAATTAATTTTAAATTGAACTAAGGTGCAGGTTAAAATTGTAATTAAAACTTTTTCTCGGATAATACGAATTGTCAGTGTTGGTTTCGCTTCCGGCCGCGCTAAATACTTTTTTCATTTTTCAAATGGGTCAAGAAAAATATATCAAAACGTTAAGTTACAAAGGCTAATAAAGCGTTTCACACGAGTTCCTTAGAAGTGCTTTTAATTACTTCATTTTACAAATACTTAAGTGTTGCCCACCTTACTTAATTCATCATCCTGCCCTTAAGGAATTTTATGGTGAAGACTAATGAATTGAGTTCATAACTCTTTACGCCTAAGCTTTACGTAATTTAGTGCTTTGGTGGGTGGTCGCATGGTTGACGGCAGATTGTCGACACAGTTTTCAATTTGATTCGGAAATAAATTAAGTAACTAGCAACACAGTAATGCCGCCATACTCATTGTTGGGAGGTGCCGGTATTCTACTCCTACTAGTTTCGTTCCTAGTACATCTCATGGATGGCATTGGGTTTGTCGCACAGCTTACCACTGGCACAGTAAAAACTTTCCGGTAATGAAAGGATCTCAAATAGTAGAACCACAAAAAAAAGTAGCGAAACTAGTAAATAAACATAACCAAAGACCCGTACGTATCAGAATAGATGTGACAAACAGAATGGATGTGGCAAAGTGACTCGAACGTACCTTAATATACAAATAAGCAAACAATCCAACGTTTTCTGTTCTATTATAACTGTAAGAATTTCAAAGATCCATAGAAATT
This sequence comes from Pseudolycoriella hygida, assembly GCA_029228625.1. Classification (NCBI taxonomy): domain Eukaryota; kingdom Metazoa; phylum Arthropoda; class Insecta; order Diptera; family Sciaridae; genus Pseudolycoriella; species Pseudolycoriella hygida. The sequence goes on from CM055406.1 coordinate 129,486,903, forward strand.
ACCCAAGGTAATGTCAAAGGCCCTACCGAAGTACGTCTCAGACCATTCAAATCTAGAAAAGCTTATAATTCTCTATAACTTCGCCTTTGGAACCAACTTTCTGACTCTCATAGTTCTGGAGATCTGGGTCATCCTGCCCAATTATGGAAGTGGCCATATATCAGTATTGGACCATATTTCCTCATAACCCTGAAACACGTGTTCGCTTAAATGTAATTCTCTA
>CM055406.1:129493900-129545732 GCA_029228625.1 Pseudolycoriella hygida
TTGCACAAGTCGAAATCGCGTATACAATTTGTGGTTCTCTCTAGCCCTTGTGTGTTAATTTTTGACGTGTGAGGAGTGTTTACCGCAGCTTAAAAAAAAATTCTATGATGACCAAATTAGTCGATCGTTTAAAACTAAATTACGTTGACTAATGTGATTGGAAATAGGCTCATAATAAAGTAAAATAGCCGTTAAATTTCACTGTGAAACTGTTGTTCGCTAGTTTGTTACTATTTGTTACTAACCGAATGTGAAGGTAAACTTCAAAATTTCGGTACTTGCGTCACTAACTCTACGCCACAAAGCAAATAGAGACCGATGTAATACCTGCCCGAAAAAAACTATTTTCCTGTCTCGGTTCCATTAAGAATTGAAAGCTAAACTTTTAAATTCTTGAGACACAAATTTTGAATGAAAAGATATACTTTTAAAATTCAAATTAGCAACATCTAACAAGGGTTGGGAGTTTGTGACCTGACGTGTCACACACAAAGGATGGATAGGTAGGCTATCAAAATTCCTTTCTTCCCATGTTATTCCTTCTGAAAATCCTAAGTACAGTGACAGGATACACCTGTGAATCTGTAAAACTGAAACAACTAATATCACCCACAGTACGGACAGAAACTACTAACCATGAGCCGGAGCTGTCCAAAATGCACTGTGTGGTTCGTCAAAAAACAAAGCGTCCAAAGACACTATCGAGTGAGAAAAAAAAATAAATAAATAAAATAAATCTCCCCTACATTAGACGACATGGGTCAAATACCAGAATGTGTCAAAGATGTTGTTGTACTAAAGAAATCGACTCCCATAAAGTGTGTGGCCGAAGTTAAGCAGTCAATTTGATTTTAAAAAAAGTGGACGTCGATACTTTGGTAAAATCAAAACAAGTACTTAAGGAAATGGGAAAGCAAGAAAAAACAACAACAACCCTCAAATTGACTGACACCATGAGCCCGATATGTTAGACTGACCTAACAATTGTTTTGTGTAACGCCTGATAGTCCAGGATGAAAAGTTATCAATTAGGTAAGAAAATTGACTACATTGCTTATGAAAAAGCATTTAAGAGTAAATGTCCTTTACATGCCACCGTCCCAAATTCGTTCCGTCCATTGCTTCTAACTCATATATAACATCAGAAATCTTCGCTTTAACCTTACAAGGAATATACTTGGCTGCTAATTTTGCCGCAAAATGTTTTGCTTTGTCCGACCTGAAAAACGTTTTCTTAAAAACTGTATCCCCTACGTTAAAGGATACGTCTATGCGTCTGCGGTCATAATGTTTCTTATTTTTTTCGTAGCTTTCCTTAATTCTAAGGGAAATGTCATTAAAAATTTTTTTAAACTGCGTTAGAAATCTGGACCGCTTCTCTACTGCTTCGATCGCACCAGTAGTGTCGTCTTCATAGAGTTTGTGATCGGATGGATGAAAACAGTATTCCCTACCGAAGTTCAGAAAAAAAGGTGTATAACCGGTGGTGTCATGAACGGATGTGCGGAGCGCGATTCCTATCTCACTTATATACTTGTCCCAATCGCGATGATTGTCTTCTATGTAAGCGCGGAGCATATTGCCGATCGACTTGTTAACACGTTCGGTTGGGTTATTTTGTGGGTGGTAATAGGCGTTGAACCAAAGTTTTTCTATCCCATATTTTAGGACACAACTCTTGAACGTTGCTGCGGTAAATTGTTTACCGTTGTCCGCAATAACAATTTCGGGAACATTAAAAACTTGAAAGACTTGCTTCTCCACTACTTCCACGACTTTATTGCTAGTAGCGTTCCTTAATGGTACTAAGATTGGATACTTAGTGAACCAATCACAAATTACTAGGAGGGCAGTATTTTGAAGTTTTGAGCGAGGGAAAGGCCCCATTAAGTCTACCGAAATCATTTGCCAAGGTCTTTTGGCAATTTTATATGTACCGAGTTTGCCATGTTTAAGGGAATTCTTGTCCTTACATTGTTTACAACTATCACAACCTTTCACATAAGCGATTACATCTTTTGAAACATTTGGCCAAAAATAACGTTGTAAAACTCTCTGTTTAGTTTTAGAAATGCCAACATGACCAGATGTGGGTTCGTCATGGCATTCGTGTAAGACTTTGAGCCTGCTAGATTCTGGGATCACTAGTTTCCAGGTATCAGGCTGCAAATTGTCATTTCTATTATCAAATTTAATAAATAATAGATTTCCGTCAACTTTCCAATTCCTAAATCTATACGGAGAGGAGATAACTTTTTCCTTCATCTCTAAATACCACGTATCGTCCGGATCTACCTTGAATTCTAAAAGATCTACCGAAGGGTAAGTGCGAGACAAAACATCAGGTATAACGTTTAATGCTCCCTTACGGTGAAGTATTTTGAAATTAAACTGTTGGAGTTGTAAGACCCATCTGGCTAGTCTATTTACTGGGTTAGGCTGGTGTAAGAGCCATATCAAACTGTGGTGATCGGTTATTATATCGAATTCATAACCTTCAATATAAGGGCGGAACTTCTGTACTCCGAAAACCACAGCGAGGCACTCTTGTTCAGGTGTACTATAGTTAACTTCTGCACCCCTAAACTTACGACCGTTAAAAGCAATTGGATGCTCGTCATAACCTTCGCCCTGAGTTAGTACGATACCAATGCCATACTTCGATGCATCGCAATGGATCGTAAATTTTTTATCAAAATCTGGTGTAGCGAGAACTGGGGCTGTTACAAGGCAGTTCTTAAGCTCTAGGAACGAATTATAAGCCTCCTCAGTCCAAATGAGTTTGCCTCCTTTTTTAATTCCTTTTAAAAGTTCGTGCAAAGGTGCCGAAATGGTAGCAAAATCTTTTACAAACCTGCGGTACCATGAAGCTAGTCCAACAAATCTCTTCATTTCCGTAAAAGTTCGTGGCTTAGGAAAATTCAGTATCTTCTCTACTTTATCGGGGTCTGTTCGAAGTCCACTGTCATCCACTATAAACCCCAAATATTTAAGCTCGGATCGACAAAATTTACACTTGTCGAAGTTAATAGTAAGACCGGCCGCCTTGAGTTTCTCAATCACTAACTCCATTAATTTAATGTGTTCGTCAAAATGTTCCGATATTAAAATTAAATCATCTAGATAAATAAAAATTCGGTGATCTTGCATTTCTGTATGGCCGAAAATGGTATCCATTAAACGTTGGGCTGCTTGTGCACTATTATGTAGACCAAATGGGAGGCGTTTAAACTGAAATAATCCCCTACCTGGGACGCAAAAAGCGGTTTTCTCCTTAGAGGCCTCAGATAACGGTATTTGTAAGAAAAAATCTTTGAGATCAATTGAGGTTAAGAATCTAGTTTTTCCGAGTCTAGCTAAGATGGAATCAATACGCGGAAGCGGATAACTATCTTTCTTCGACACCGCATTCAATTTTCTACTGTCAAGACACAATCTATCCGTACCATTAGGCTTAACGGATAAAGCTACATTCGAGCACCAAGGACTGAAGGATGGTTCTACCACTCCCAGCTTCAGAAACCTATCCAACTCAACCCCAATACGCTTTTCCATAATAGGAGATATTGGATAGACAATCTGCTTAATAGGTTTCGTGTCGCCTGTATCAATTTCATGAATATAATGTTTAGCTTCTCCTATTTCGTTGGACGGGCTTAATGCTCTAAATTTTTCGATTGTTTCCAAAAGGCGCTGCTCTTGTTGGGGTGTTAAGGAGTCTCGATTGACTAAACAGGTGTCTGATGCCGACAAAACTTGATCGAAAAATAAATCTAATTCTTCAGGTTCATGTAAAATTGACCAGCCCTTGTTAGTATAACGGACTGTCAAATTGAACTTATTCCAGAAATTTACGCCCAAGATTATGTTATGTTGTAAAGACGGAATGGCTAATACCTCTACCAACCTCTCGTCCCCGTTAAACACTATAGGAACATAAAAAATTCCAGTTATTTTGTGCTTTGTGTTGTCTGCTGTCTTAATATAAATAAACCCGAAATTACTATCTATTTTCAAGCTGAACGATTTTAGCATGTCAATACCCTTAGCACCAGCTATACAGAAATTAGCACCTGAATCTAATAAGCAATTAAACCGTTTTTGAAAAATTTTGATATCACAATGTGGTCGGTCATCAGTAGTGTCTGAAGGGTTAAATTTCGAAAATAATATCTGTCCTACTGTGGATCTCTGTCGGTTGCGGGAGGTGTTGAAGATCCTTTTCGCCAACTCCCACTGGCATTTCCCGAATTTGTACATTTATTAGTATAATGTCCTCTTTCACCACACTTGAAACAGACAATATGTTTTAGATCCGAACCGCCCTGTCTGGGTGTTGTTTCTGTATTATTGTTACGGCCTGTCAATTGAGGGCAATCTCTCCGTGTATCTGAGAGAAGTTGTCTGGAAAAAGGATTCGGTGTGGTCCGTTTTGACCCTGTGTAATTTGCCTTTGGGGGTTGTTCAGTTTGGGGCAATATAGACGGAGTCTTATGTGGAATATCGAGTGACACATGTTTAGAGTGACAGTCCTGAAGATCGAGTATACTATCTCGAGATTTATTTTGAATATGAATCTCTTCTAACTGTTTACAAGCTAATTTCAAGTCATTAACCGAATTAAATGTTTGGAACGCTATTGCTTCTTTGAAATTTGGGAGAAGATTCCGCCTAATTATGCGAATCTGTTCATCCGCTTTGATTTGTTTAAAGGTATTCAATTGAACAAATTTCTCTTCAATTACCGCAAAGTATGATACTATATTCATTTCCGCAGTTTGTTGGCATGAGCGAATAGAATGTTCCAAATCAAACATAAAATCTGGTAAATTTTTCTCAAAATCTTGAAGTAATTTGTTCCTCAACTCAGTCCAAGTTTTGGGAGTTTGAGCACCCAAATTACGCAACGACCGATACCACGTATAAGCGTTCCCCTCCAATAGATCAGAAAATGATTCGAACAATTCTTCATCGGACACACGTTTACTCAACTGATTATCAGCTATACGATTGATGAATTCCATTGGTGACGAGGAACCTACTTCACCGGAAAATTTAAAACCCCATTTATGTACCGGTACTTTGAGACGGTTAGTACTACTATTACAAAAAAAATTTGTAGTGTCTATCCCAAAACCTGTGGTTCTATCATCCGACTTACTCTCAGATTTCATTACATTGTAAATATCACCAGATGTTGTGACCGCAAACGAGAGTTCTGAGACACTATCTGAGAGAGCAACCACCACATCTTCTAAAAGACGCTCGAAAGAATCAAATTTATCCAATAAATCTTGTATCATAACTGATTGCGAAGGACTTTGTGGCTTAATGCGTTTGATCCGGATGCGGAGGAAATTTAAGCAATCCAACAAAACTTCTCCATCATGAGCTTCTTGGGAATCAAAAATATCACGCAATTTAGTGTAATGTCTCTGAACTTCAGCACAATCAATGTCAGGAGGCAAATATGAATTATGAGTCACGGGTGCCTTCGACCGTTCGTCAAATAGAAACTTAGCCAACAATTTTTTTCTATCCCTACATGACAAAGATTGAACTTTTACATGTCGGCAATATAATTCGTATTGTATGAACGAATCTGGTAAATTTTTAACTAAATTATGAGCCATTGTCAACAAAAGAATAGGAGAAAAACCAAAAACCTATTCAGTACCGCTGATATAAAATCAAAATAATAGAAAGTTCAAGAAGAACTTTTGTTAAAGTACCGTATGACTTTCTCTAAACAACCTTTTGACCTAAGGTCAATCACACAATAGAATGAACACAAAAGAATGAGCACACAAAGGCCAAAATTCCAATTCGCGCCAAAAAAATAACTACCGCCAAAAAAAACCAAAATTATTACTCAAAATTTTCAAAAAAAAATAAAATAAAATAAAAAAAAATATATTCTAAACCACCCGAGCGGTATTAGAAAGCAAATGATCCCGGTTGAGCCCCAATGTAACGTGAACTATAACCTAAACTCACAAATAAAAGTACAATTTCCTTTAATAATTTTTAATCCCAAAATTAACATAAATTGGTAAAAATGTTCATGTAATCCAAACTATTTGAAACACTTTTCATCACTAAAAAATATATTCAGTTAACTTATTAACTATGCGCAACCCCTTAAAATTAAATTAATTTCTAACCTGTCTTTTATGTTGGGTGGTAAAACTATCCGTGCCGTATAATCTTGTTTGAAACCAATTCCTGTGTGTAACTACACAGACAATCCAATTCATCAATTTTATTTGAATGCCATAAACTGGCTCTTTTCTTCACAAACCAAATTTGAGGTTGAACAAGATCATCATGTATGTGCCTCCAATCTAAAAGCTTTTAAACGTTTATTAGAAAACGTTTCAAAATGCTCCGCACTTAATTCCGGCCACAAAAATCTTATTTAAATTTACCTTGTTCTCCACAAGCTTAATATTTCAAAAAGTTGTGCACTATCTGTGCAATCAAACACAAGCACTTTGAAACTCAATACTTTAGTTCTCAACTGAGAACTATCTTAAACGAATTTAGTTGGACAACGACAAAAAACGATGTTTCCACTTGAAGTATCAATCCAAAAAGAAATGAATCGTGTCCAAAATTGCAGATTGAATGACAATCCGGTATAATTCTTGTCATATAAATCGGTTCACAATTATACCTTTCGACTGACACCTATATGTCACCACCGGAATTCAAAATCTAATCCACCGGGTTAATTCAAATCTACCTTATTTTAATGTTATGGTCTTACAAAAATTAAAACTCTTACAAACCCAAGTTACAAACCCCTTTAATTGAATCTCATACTATGAATATTGTTTGACGGAGCTGGAAAGGACACATAGCATCTAAGCTTTCAGCCAGGGTACTGCTGTTCCGATAGCCACTGTTTTAGCTTTTTCTGAAACGAAAGTGGGTCTAGGGTTGTGATGTATGCCGAGAGAGAACAGTAAAGAGCACTATCAGATATGGTTAGAGCACCTTTCCCTAACTTCATTCGTGTTGAAGCACAGTAGAGTTGTTTACGATTTCTGGTTCCATACCTATGAAAGGTTGTTTTGAATTGAATCGTACTGTAAGACTGTCCACAGATCGAGTTATGCATGAAGCTACAAATGCTCTGTTTATAAAGGCCATTGATGTTCAAGACTCCGGGGCACTGTAATGTGAATAGATCAACAGTAGAGTGACGCTGTGGGAGCTTGCAAACATGTTTTAAACACCTTTTTTGCAATGTCTGCAGGGGATGTGGACGGCGAATCTGGTGAAGGTTGTAGAAAGATCTTTAGCTCCGTAGTCGCATAAAGCGCCGCGGGCACATAAAGCGCCGCGGGCACATAAAGCGCCGCGGGCACATAAAGCGCCGCGGGCACATAAACGCCGCGGGCACATAAAGCGCCACGGGCACATCAAGCGCCGCGGGCACATAAAGCGCCGCGGGCACATAAAGCGACGCGGGCACATAAAGCGCCGCGGGCACATAAAGCGCCGCGGGCACATAAAGCGCCGCAGGCACATAAAGCATCGCAGACTAATAATTAGCGGGGGTCCAGGGGGCTGCTAGTATAAAAACATTATTCTGTTAATCGCATCGCAGCTTTATGTACGTTCTCGCTTATTTCTTTCGAGTGCCCTCACACTCACCCGCTCCAACACCTGCGAATGCGTATCCACTAATGGCTGCCGGGATCAAACTCTGGGGGTTTGCTCAGAGAAAAAAGTCTAATGATTTTTATGAGCAACATTTTCACAGAAGAAAATGTTTTCATCCTTTTTGTTTTCAGAGGAGTTAGGCAGCGAAAACTATTCAAATTTGGTGGTTTTGGTAAATTTTTTGGTATGAAAGTGGTGGTGTTGTGTGGAGTGGAATATCAATCGATAGTTCAGGTTCAGTGCAAAAAAAATTGCCGAATAATGTTGCATCAAAAATTTCGATACGATTTGTCGCCAACGAATGGGAGCAGTTCTTCGGCTATATCTCGGTCAGCAGTGGTCGGCAGGTGTCAAATGAAAGATGTCGATCCCATAAAGCCTAGATCAAAGACTGCGCAATTTCAATCTCAGAATTCGTACTTTGCAAGGCAAATTGGTTATTTTTAGATCGTTTTTTGAAGTTAAACTTTTTGCGATTTTTTGGGATTATTTAAGATTATTTGGGATTATTTGGGATTTTTTGGATTATTTGGGATTATTGGGATTATTTGGGATTATTTGGATTATTTGGGATTATTTGGGATTATTTTGGGATTATTTTGGGATTATTTTGGGATTATTATGAAGTAATTCCTCCTTCTTGCGTTTTTTAAAGTTTGGCCTTCACCTATTTGACGACGCGTTGCGATGCCCGACGATGATTATTTACTTGACGATGCTTTGGCAAATTTTTTTTATTTATATACCTACTTCATTATTGACCTTTTGACGATTTATTTAATTATTCACAGCATCGTCAGCAGCATCGTCAAGCTTTGGCAAATTTTTATTTATTACCTTTTTTATCGACTTTTCTCTATTTCTTCTTTATCCGTATCGATCATCGTTCTTTGTTTATATTGTATTTTCCTTTTATTTTGTATAATTTTCACGTGTTTTCCTACATGTAAATGTTTTATATTTATTTATAAGCATTATGTCGTTTTTCATGGTTTTTTAACGAGGGCTATGACAGCAGTCATAGTCACTCTTTTTCCATGTCAGCTAGTGTATAGTTAGACAATAAAATTATTATCATCATCATCATCAATTTCCCCCTGGTCAAAATTTGACAGCAATTGGATGACTGATTCGTGAGATATAAAAAATCCAAAAAATCGTTTTGGCCGACCGTAGAAAAGTTGAGCGAAATAGCTGACATTGTGAAGATATCAAAAGGCAGTGTTCACACTATTTTACACGAACATTTGGGCATGCGGAAGCTGTGTGCCGTGCCGCGCGTGCTCACAATTGATCAAAAACAATAACGTGTCGATGATTCGGAGCAGTGTTTGAGGCTTTTTAACCGCAATAAGTCCTAGTTCTTTCGTCGATATGTGACAATGGATGAAACATGGCTCCATCGCTACACACCTGAATCCAATCGACAATCATCCGAGTTGACTGCAGGCTTCCGAACCTTTGGAAAAGCGGTTCGGGTTACGGTTCATGGTTTTTGAAAATTAAAAAAATGGTTCGGGTTCGGGTTCACGGTTTTCGCAAGTCAAAAAAACGGTTCGGGTTCGGGTTCAGGGTTTTCAAAAATAAAAAAAGCGGTGCGGGTTCGGGTTCAAAATAATAACTAAGGTTCAGGTTCGGCTCCGCAATAAAAACAAGGTTTTGGACTCAATTCAAAACTTTAATTTTAAAATGTCCCTTAAGTTAAGTTGAGTTTTTAGTATTAAAGTAGTAGTATTAAACAAAAATATTACAAAGAAGATGTAAACGAAAGAGAATTAAAAGAAAATCATCCATCAAGAAATTTTCTGTTTAAACAAACTATTACTTGTTTCTCTAAAATTCCACCTTTTGTTCGCCCTCTACGTTTAGTAAATACAAAGTCAAGGGTTGAAAACGCCCTTTCTACTGTTACTTGAGTAGCAGGGACGGCATATATTATTTCCGATGGCTGAAACAATTGCGGTTGCAGTAGCTCCTGTGATTTCCAGTATGTGAGAATTGTTTCACCCGGACCGAATTTGACTTAATAATCCGTCACCATATAAAATACAAAGAAAAAATTATCCATATGACATTTTGTTTCACTCAGATTTTTAGTATATCTGGGGAACCCAGCCGCCATATTATGTCTCTGGGTCAAGGTTTTCGCCATTGAAAAAAACGGTTCGGGTTCGGGTTCAGGCTTTTCGCAAATGAAAAAAACGGTTCGGGTTCGGGTTCAGGGTTTTCAAAAATAAAAACGGTTCGGTTTTGGGTTCGGTTCTTTCTGTCAAATTATCTGCGGTTCAGGGGTTCGGTTCGGAAGCCTGGTTGACTGCAGTCAGCGAACCGATTCCAAAGCCAGAAAAGACGCAACGGTCGGCCGGCAAGGCAATGGCGTCCGTATTTTGGGATGCGCATGGAATCATTTTCATTGACTATCTCCAGAAGGGACTGAACAACAACAGTGACTATTATATAGCATTGTTGGAGCGTTTGAAGGTCGCAATCGCTTAGAACCTGCCCCATTCGCTAAAGAAAAAAGTGCTGTTTCACCAAGACAATGCACCGTGTCACAAGTCGCTGAAAACGATGGCCAGATCTGGCCCCCAGCAACTATTTCCTGTTCGCAGACCTGAAATGAATGCTCGCTGGAAAGAAATTTAAGGCCAATGAGAAAGTAATTGACGAAACTGAGGCCGAGAAACCGAAATCGTACTACAAAAGTGACATCGCAAAATTGCAAGATCGCTATAATCGGTGTATCGCCCTCGAAGGCAACTATGTTGAATAGAAAAATCGAATTTTGGAAAAATAATGTACTTTTTATGGTAGTCCGCGGACTTATTGACCCACCTGGTATTGGAATAGATGCGGCAAACAGAGTTGATGTTACGAAGAGACTCGAAAGTATTTAAGTAAATATTGTATAAGTGTATGAAATTACGTCCACATAGGGCAATATTGAAAAACCCGTCCGAAGAAACGGTGTTAAAAACCTTTCCGAAAGATTTTTCGATTACCTTTTAGGGAAAAAAGAAGTTTTTGAAAATCGGTTGAGTTTTACTCGAGTTATCGTATTGACAGAAGGACCATGATCGGTGCTCCCCCTACTCCCAGGTCGAAGTTCGTCTGGTTACAAATGTCGTGGTAAACGCATAAGACCCCTTTTCGAAGAACTTCGTTCTTCGTACGAGTCTAAAGAGACCCATCTTTCATTATGGTAACCGTCTTTAAAGTGTACTCAATATTTTTTTTTGTCATCAGCTCAAAGTCAGCAAAGTGGTCCTCACCCTTGATATTAGCTTTTTCGACTATTTTTATGGTCAAAGTCAACTCTCTCAAAAAAATTTATTATTATATATTATATTATATTATTATTATATATTTTATTATATTTTATATATTTTATATATTTTATTATATTATATTATATTATATTATATTATATTATTATATATTACAGCAAAAAATATTTTTTGCTACAAATATTGATGGTTGAAATTTTTATTTGAAAATATAGAGTTTGTTCTTAAACATAAAAATTGGAATTATGAATATTTACAACGGAAAATATTTTTTCGAGAGGTTTAATTTGAACCCTGCAAAACAGCCTTTCTGAGGAGCCTAAATCATGAAAACTTTCATGACTTTGAGCTGATGACAAAAAAAAAAGTTTTGAGTACACTTTAAAGACGGTAACCATAATGAAGGATTGGTCTCTTTAAGGTACGAAAAAAATGTGGAGGAGCAAAAGTTTTTAGATTCAGCGCCGCGAAATGTGTTTCCGAAAACCTCTGCAATTCCACCACTGTGCGTCGCAAGGGAGGAAGTCAAAAAGTTGCTGTATGTATGCTCCTTAGTGTACGAAAAAAATTTCTTGTAATTTTTTGGAGTGTAAGACCTGCGTCACGGCCCCTTTTTTTTAGATTTATCAGTTTGGGCCGGTCCATTACTGGTCCTTGAAACACAGATCTGATGATCCTTTGTTTCGTAACCCGTTCATCAAGTAAATCTCTGAAACCTTCCATTCCCTACCAGGAACCTGTCTAGAGCGGCAGGTCCCATTTTCGAGACATTTTCGGGTTGGACTACATGACTTCCTAGTGTCCTGAACCTTAGTGAGGAGAATTTCGGGCATTCGCATATGACGTGAACGCCCGTCTCCTCACTTAGGCCACAGGTACAACTGGGGTCATTAGAGATTCCCATTTTTGCCAGGTGCTTGCTTAGTCCGCAGTGCCCGGTGATCGCACCCACCACCCTCTTGATGCGTGTCCTGTCCATATTTAGTAGTTCTTTGGCCCACTTCCCATCGGGCACCGGGAAGAAACGCTTTGTGTGCATTCCTCCTTCATAAGTGTTCCAATGGTTAGCGAATTCCGACCTCACCCAACTCTTTATTGCTTTTACGCATGCCGAGTGTGGGATGGGTATGAGAGGTTCTGGCCCGCAACCCAATGTAGCCGAGCCTGTCCTCGCCAGCTCATCCGCCTTTTCGTTGCCCTCCACGCCAGAGTGTCCGGGAACCCAGACCAGCGTCACCTGATTTCTCAGTCCCATCCGGTTCAAGGTTTCCTTTAACTCTTTTACTAGCTTGGATGTAACGACAGGCGAGATGAGCGCTTTGATCATTGCCTCGCTATCAGAACAGACTGTGACCTTTTTCCCACATGCCTCTGGTGGGATTGCTTCCCGCGCTCCCATCAGTGCCGCGAAAATCTCAGCCTGAAAGACGTCGGCATACCCACCTAGGTGGTACCACCTTTCCGCCAACGGTTCCGGGGAGAATACTCCGGCTCCCGTACCTTCTGAAATTTTAGAGCCATCAGTGAAACTCACAATTACTTCATCCGATAGGCAGCTTGGCTAACCTTCCAGCCATTCAGACCTATCGGGTATGACAGTCTCAAAACGCCTTACGAAGTCCGTCTCCGGTTTCATTCGGTCCCTAGGCATCTCAAAGACCTCGTTAGTGATAGCTTTCTTGATTCTCCCATGGTTCGAAGTGAAATTCGGAGTCCAAAGATCGTTCTGAGACAGTCTATCCGCCGTAGCAAAAGCTTTCGCCTTCAATGCCACGTGGACCGGTGGCAGGTTAATTAATGTCTCCATAGCCGCCGTGGCTGTCGATTTCATAGCTCCGGTAATACAAATGCATACCAGCCTTTGAATCTCGTTCATCTCTTTCCTCGCACTCCTAATGTCGAGCCTCGGCCACCACACAACGCAGCCGTGACTCATCATAGGTCTTATGACAGCTTCATACATCCACCGTATAGCCTTGGACGGCAGGCCCAGTTTCTTCCAAATGAGTTCCTGCATATCCAGAAGGCTACTAGAGCCTTCTGTGCCTTGTCCTTGACGTGCTCGATCCAGTTCAACTTACGATCGAGAATAACTCCCAGGTATTTCACCCACGCTCCAGGAACGATATCTTTATTGAACAGCCTCAATTTCCCCACCCGTTCGTGACCAGACGTCCTTCTACTAAAAAGGACAATGTCAGTCTTGTCCGGATTTACCCTGAGGCCGTTGTTTCGACACCATTCCTCCACTATCTTCAGCGAGTACCTCATTCTGTCGCCCAATGTGCTCTCAAACTTACCTCTGATCAAAATTGTCAGATCGTCCGAGTACCCTTGAGCGAAAATTCCTTCGTCGTTCAGCCTCCTAATTAGGGAGTCCACGACCATGCACCACAGCAGTGGGGATAGTATTCCCCCCTGAGGGCAGCCTCTAGATGCCCAGAAACTTACCTTGTGGCCACATACCGTTGCCTCAACTGCCCTGTTTCTGAGCATACTAGTGATCCACCTCGTTACTACCGGTGCTACTCCTCTACTCTCTAGGGCCTGGCGAGTGATCTCAAAATTGGTGTTGTCAAAAGCGCCTTGAATATCCAAGTGCAATTTCCCCACCTCCAAAAGATCTCTCTACCTTGGCCACCAGATTGTGAAGAGCAGAATCGGTAGATTTCCCTACCTGGTATGCGTGCTGATTCGCATGCAGCGGATACCTCGGAAGGATTTCGTCCCTGATATAGAAATCTATCAGACTGATAGGCCTGAAGTCCTTAGCCTCACAATGGGAGGGTTTACCTGGCTTCGGTATAAATGTTACCTTAACGGTTTCCCACGCCATTGGTATGTGACCAAGAGCTAGCGAGCTTTGCAGGGTTCTGCGGAGCGGTTCCAACAGAATCTCTCCGGCTTCTTTTAGAAGACCAGGGAATATTCCGTCGTTTCCCGCCGACTTGAATGGCCTGAACCTCCCGATGGCCCATCTCAACCTGTCCACAGTGACAATCCGGCTAGCCAGAGCCCAGTCCTCCTCTGGTGGCGAGTGTGGAGCTGGTTCTCCGAGGTCGCTTTTCTCGTTACTGCAGCCCGGGAAATGGGTCTCCAGAAGATGTACAGCCGTTTCATTCCCGCAACTCGTGAATTCCCCACCCGGCCTCAATAATGAGCCTGGTGTAAGCTTCGAATTCTTTGCAAGGATTTTATGAATTCTGGCATAGTCTGGAACGTGATCCATTTCTGCACAGAAGTTTTTCCATGCCTCCCTCGCTTTCCACCGGACCGCCTTACTGAACATTCTCTGTGATGTTCTGTAGGCGTTCCAATCTACATCCCTGGAGGTTCTCCTGGCTTTATTCCAGGCTTTACGAGCTGTTTTCCGAAGTTCTCCGATCGCTATCTTTCCGTCTCCCACTAGATTTTAGTTCTGGGCACGAGCTCTCGTATGCCTCGGTTAACAGCGACGTAATGCTGTTCACGGCTTCTTCCAGCTCTTCAGTGGATCTCGGAATGACCGTGGATAGCTTCTCCTCAACATGCTCCTTCAGGAAATTCCTGTATTGTTCCCAGTTCGTCCTTCTCGGGTCGACCACCTTCGGCACTTGGCCTTTCAGACTAAAGTGGTCCGAAAAGCTAGGCGTTAGCGATACTTTCCATGAATCGATCTGGTCTACCAGGGAGTCAGATACTAAAGTGATATCCAGCACTTCGCTTCTGTTTTTAGTAACGAAGGTTGGCACTTTACCTCTGTTCAAAATGTTCAGCTCCGCGTCAGCTATGAACTGAAGCAGAAGAGAGCCTCTCGAGTTGGTGTTCGTGCTACCCCAGACCGTGTGATGAGCGTTGGCATCACAGCCTAGAATCATTGGAACCTCATTTACCCTCGAGAAGTTTATCGCCTCGATAAGCAGATCTGTGTATGGGCAGTCGCCCCATCTGGCATGTAGCAGGATGCCACGAGAAGATCCCCTCCAGCCTTAGCTGTTCTACTAATCCTAACTACAGTCGTGTCCCTATCTGAAAATTGATGAAGCAACATCGCCTGCAAGTTAGGTTTTATATAGATTGCCGCTCTGGGGTTTTCCTCCACGTTAGCTCTGAAAATCCTGTTTCTATATGGACCAAATCCAAGAACCTTGTTTTTGTTCGTCCAAGGTTCTTGGATTAGTAAAACACTTGTGTGCCCCACTGCTAGGTCGCGACAAACATTTGCCGTGGTGCAAGTTAATCTGTCTGATCTTTATCTCTTCAACCACTGACATTTTCATGAGTGAAAATAAAGTTTAGTTTAGGCCCTTATCGAGTCAACCACAACCACCGTTCCTGTAGCCTTGCCGCTGTGATTTTCAGGTCCCTCGTTCCCCATGCTAATTCTTTCGGGCTTAAAAGTTATAGCATCGAGAAGCCAGTGAGCCCTGAAGTTCCACGATTTTAGGATCTCAGCCGAAACGTCATCCACCTTCAGCTGGAATCTTGTTTGATCCCCTCTAATTGTGGAATTTTTTATCTCCCAGTACCGTGTTCTCAGCTCCGGGTTATGGGCCCTTAACACGTCCAGAAAATAAATCCCCGTCGTTCTCCAAGGTACGATCACGCTCATCCGCAGCATCCGCTTAGGCCGATTAATGGCCTCCCACTGGCTTTTCAACATTGTGGTTAGGGCCGCGTTCTTCCAAGGTTGCAGCGTTGGGACAACTTCCTTTAACCACGCCAGCGAGCGGTCATCAACACATACCAGCGTCAGCTCGTTCTCACCCAAGTGTTTGCCATTAAAGCTTGGGGCCTTCGTTTTGGAGCCTATGAACTTCTCTAGCTCCCTCACGATAGCCTCCATGGCTAGTTCCACTTGGTCGGCGTCAATCATCACGCCATTTGCTCCCGTCACAACATAGGTGAGCGACTCTTGCACAGCATCTTTGTATGTTGTGATGCCCGAGGTGGAGCTTGGCGGTGACACGTTTGCCGGTCGTTTCTGTGGGGGGTAATCCCCTCTCCCGCTGTGGGACTCCTAGGTCTTTTGCTACGTGTCGACCTTTCTCTATTTGGAGGTGTTAATTTCGGAGTCTTTGCCGGGGTCGTCTTCACGCCCTCCAGAAGCGCTTTAGCCTTCCGCCGTCGTTTCTTCTCCGCCCCATTTTTATTCTTTCGTTTTTTCGCTCCTTGCCCGCTCGCCTCGCTCGGTTTTGCTCCCGATTTTTCCGGGGGCCATTTGGTAGGCCTCAACGTGACCTTCACATTATCTTCATCTGACAGCAGAAGAATGTCATGGCCCATTTCCATAGCCCCATCGTTTTCCGCCACGGTTCCAGCACTATTACCTGCGCCGTCCGCCATGCCGACTTCCATTTCAAATCAATTTAGGGAATTCACAACCACTTCGTATGTCTGGTGACTGTGAGTCTAAATGCCAGTTGGCTCGCAACACTTTATTCCGATCTACTACAAATTTACTACCCAGGGGGCATGATGACAAAAATCAAATCAGCTTAACGACCGCGAATCTTCAAAGACATTCAGTCCCAGACTGATAACGACGACAACGATTATGATGTCGAAGGTGAAGCAGCTAATACTAATCCTACTACGTTTCTAACGTTTCTGTCCCACGAGATGGTGTGCTAGAATCAAGGCGCTTCGGTCAGTGAAAGCAAATTACAGACAAATTTTGGATTTTTGTGACCACAACAACTCATAAACGGGAGAAGCTGGTGTTAAAGGTAGAGGCTTTCGCAGCTATCCCAAACGATCCGAATCTCTCATTTTGCTGAAAATTACGACTGCCACATTGCATCGAGTTGAGGTGCGAATAACCTTCCTGATATACAATCGGACATGTGATTTTAAATTGGATCGTCTCGTCGCACATCGTGCGATATTTTACGACATGGAAGACGTGAAGAAACAAATGTTTAAGGATCTGACACTAGAGCCGTGCGCCAGCGTTTCGTCGGCTGGGTCTTCAAGAGAGTCTCTAGCCTTTGGACTACATCCTAGACTTGTCCTACGTTCAGCAAAAATGTTGAGGAGAGTTGTTCCTTATCGGCTCTCAAAGATAATTTTTTTCGTAGATGCCACTGGAACAAATTATTTGAGTTGCGCCGACTTAAAATCGATTGTCAGCCGAATGCGGCCGAATTTTCGATTTTAGGTCGGCGCAACTCAAATAATTTGTTCCAGTGACATTTACGAACAAAATTGTCTTTGAGAGCCGATTAGATACAACTCTCCTCTACATTTTTGCTGAACATTGGACAAGTGTAGGATGTAGTCCTAATGCTAGAAACTGTCTTGAAGACCCAGGCGACGAAACGCCGGGGCACGGCTCTATCTGACACTATGAAAGATTCTATAAATATTGGTGCTTGTCAAAGTTGATACTTTTAATCCCTCGTCGAACCTAACAGAACAAATAGAATCCGGCGTCTCTGAGGCCTTTATACTTAGCTGAGGCCCTAAAGATTATCGGAAATTTTTATCCTGATACTCAGAAGGGTAAAAAGTGGAAAAGTCCGCTGTTGAGGATTAGGAGTATCGAGTTTCGAAACGTACTTCGGGATGCTTATATAATTTATCTATTGGCAATTTCAAGAAATTATAGACTTTCTCCCGTTATTCGCTAGGGTAACGGATTAGAAAAAAAAGTGTGTCCGTGTATGCACCTTGGTGCACATCACAGCCCCATGGTGCACATCACAGCACCTTGGTGTACCTCACAGCACATTGGTGCACCTCACAGCACCTTGGTGCACCTCACTGCACCTTGGTGCACCTCACAGCACCTTGGTGCACCTCACAACACCTTAGTGCACCTCACAGTACCTTAATATACCTCGGTGCACTTCACAGCACCTTGGTGTACCTTACAGCACCTTTGTGCACCCCACAGTGCCTGGTGGAATTTTAGTAAAAGATGGTCATCGCGACTTTATGGGGAACAGCAGCAGAAAAATTTAAAGCACAAAACGAGGGTGTCGTTGTAATTAGAAAAGGTGTAATAGGAGAATTCCAGGATAAAGGGAAACTTAATTGTACGACTAGCACACTAGTTTGGGAAATTTACATGTGTTTGGTGGTTTAAAAAATGTATTTCTTTTTCAATCCAGCAAAATCCTATTATGCCGCAGGCATCGGAATTATTAAAATGGTTCAAAAATTGTATTAAACTAAATTTGTAGCATCACATCAAATTATACATCCAACTACACCACTGTATCACATATAAACACATCACGACATCTACCAGCGCATAGTAAACATCTCACAACATCACATCGGGATGGCGCAACAAGTTTGACACAAGTTCTAGAAAGATCCAGACAACGCAGCCATGACTGTTTTTGCTGCTATATAAGACGTAGTAGAACTTCAGCCACTTCACTCAGCTTTCGATTGGCAAATCGCATACAACTTACTTTTAGTTTGTGCAAGATAAGTCTAATAGAAATCTATTGTTAATAGAACCTTGCTGTTTTATTTCCAAAGTCTTTCACAATATCGAAAGAGTACGCGCCTTACATTTAGACCGTACCGTTGATATCTGTTGAACGGCCAACGATTCGAACCGCTAGCCCCTTCATCGTGACACCGTTCTACATTGGCGCCCAACGTGCAAAAGCAGTAAATCGTAAATTCGTACGAGTCGAAAAGTGGGACCAATCGGATCACCCAACAGTACACCATTTTGCTACGGATACCCGCACGACGACTGGAAATTTTTCCAGAACAGCCGTACAAAGACGATCAAGGCACATCAAGGTTCCATCAGCACACCAGACTCATATACAAATCAGAGTCTAACGGATCTCGAGAAAATTAGAACACAGTTCTGCATTGGGAATACGTAAACGTGACATCACCAAACGTCGATACAAGTCAACAAGTGGGACTAATCGGACCACCCAATAGTACGACACCTTGTTACGAATACCCGCACGACAATTGGAAATTTTCCCAGATCATTCATACAAACACGACTAACTCCCATCCAAGCTTCGCCATTATATCAGACGCATACGCAACTCAAAGTCTAACGGATTTCACGAAGAATTGGAGCACAGTTCTGGCCTATAAATAAATTCGTGTGACATCATCAAATATGTGTACGAGTCAGCAAGTAGGACTAAGTGGATCACACAGCCGCACACTACTTGGTTACGCATACCCGCACGACGACTGGAAAATTATTCCAGATTACTCGCACAAATACAATTAACGCACATCAAAGGCCACAACAAACCCATACGTAACACAGAGACAAACGAGTCTCCACGAAAACGGTAACCACACAAGCACACCGTAGCCACACGTTCATACAAACGTACAAATCGGGGAGAATCAAAAGAGTAACACCACACATCACCACTTACCGGTGCATGGGAAATAATAACCCACAACCGGACGCGCAAAGACAAGCGATCATACCATCCATTATACGAAGAAGTCAACGCATAGCAGCAAACATGGCGATTCAAATGACAGGAGAGCAATTCCAACAATTAATGAATGCCATGGCGCAAGCTCGAATTGAAGAAGGAAGCTTGGCTGACTGTAAACATACCTTCAATGGCACTCGAGACTACCATACAGTCGAAGACTTCATCACAAATGTCTCGACTTACATAAACACGAAACATATTCGAGAAGCCAACGCCGTCTCAAGCATAGGGCTATTATTCAAAGGTGATGCCAAACGATGGTGGGAAGGGGTAAAAACACGACTCCAAACATGGAACGACATCGTAGCAGCCATCAGAAACGTCTATCAGCCCCCGCAACCCAATTGGCTACTTCTGAACGAGATAGGACAAGATCGTCAAACCGATCAAGAACCAACCGATTCATATCTCACAAGACAAATTTCCAGAATTGCTCGTCTGACCAACTTTCCAATCAACGAATCACAACAGTTAGATCTACTCTATGGCCATCTACGATTAAAAATCAAGAAAGCCGCACCTAGAGACTCAGTAACTACCATCAATCAACTACTGGAAAAAGCTCGAACCACCGAGAGACACGAACAAGAAGCAAAAATTCTGGGCATATCAAAAAGCACATTGACGTGCGCGTTCTGCAAAAACAAAGGACACCAAATAAATGAATGTAGGAAGAAAATGGCAGCCGAGAAAAATGCAACTCACCCCAAACCACAAAAAACGGCACAGGCATCAACATCCGCACCAGAGCATACACCCAGTGACAAACCACAATTCTCGTGCTACGGCTGCGGAACCCCCAACGTTGTCAGAAGCAAGTGCACGACATGTAAAAAAGTAGCAAAACCTTTGCCAGAACACAAGGAATTCTACTCAATGCACAAGCAAATTGGCACGGAATTACCTACAATCAACTGCAAAATAAACGGTCACACAACACTAGCATATCTTGACACCTGCGCTAGAGCATGCGTAGCCAACTGGGACCTTTACCGCCACCTCATGAACACACATCATAACTTTGAAGAAATCACAGTTACACTAAAACTAGCGGACGGTTCGCAAAGTACCAAAGTAGTCTTTCAAACAAAAACAATGATAAACATTGGAAGTCGCACACTACCAATAGAATTTATCACCATACCAGGAGTTGTCGACAACAAAACGTTAATAGGTGCAGACTTCATCAAACAGGCTGGCATAATAATGAATCTAAGCCAAGATGAATGGTGTTTCAGTGACAGAATGTCCGAATGGTTCTCATTCGACTACACACAAGGAAAACCTAACGAAGTCACCTACCACAACACCACCAATTTTCTGTCACCATCTCTCGCAGACGGCAGGAAAAACTCACAACGAAAAAGGAAGAAGTACGACGTCAGATCATACCCTACCACAGACACACAAACACCCATACCACAACCAGCGACCAACATCCAACCGATTACGACAGTTCCATCCACTCGACAACCACAAGAAGTGATGCAAGAGAGCGCGATGGAAACATCAGAATCACCAATAAGCAAGGCCCTAGAGGAAATTTAAAATCTCGGGAAAACACTCACAGTGGAAGACATATCCAAACATTTCTCCAGCCCGAGTCTTCCACCAAAAATGATCTCACCCATAGGATCGACACCCAAAGCAGGCAAAATAAGAAAGCCAGCAAACCACAACACCGAATACTTCGAACCCAGCAGTAGCAACAAGCTCATTTCACCAAACACAATTCGCTCAGATTATGTGCAGAAAATCATAAACGAAACCGAGGTCGAGCCCACAATCATCATCATCATCATCATCACACTTTATAGACCGTTTGTACCTTTCGGTGTGAGGTCTTTACTACTGATCATGGACCACCCTTCTCCATACCCCCCTATCCTGTGCCAAGGAGATGGTTTGTTCGCCTAGAGAAAGTCCCCTAACTTCTAAATCGGATTTAGTTGAGTCTATAAACCTTCTCCTTGGCCTACCCCTGGGACGCACACCCGGGACTTGAGCATCCAATATCCTCTTTGGTAGCCTGCTATTACCCATCCTCTGAACGTGCCCGTACCACCGCAGACGACTAATCCTTGCCGCCTCTTCCAATGATGTAACCCCTAAGTTTTCCCTGATGTCGTCGTTCCTAATATGATTGTCCCACTGTTCCCTCCGATTTACTTTTGCTATGCTCCTAAGAACCCTCATATCAGAAACCTCCCGGTCATGCACACGGTATCCGCAGTCCACCCAACTTTCACTACCGTATAAAATCGTTGGTCTGAAAATTGACCTGTGAATAGCTAGCTTTGTGCCACTACTTAACTCCTTTTTGTTGAACACATACGACCTCAACTGACTGGCCACTGCATTTCCCATTCTTCTCCTTTCTTCAAATTCCCTAACTAACTTGCCATTCTCCGAAAAAATGGCTCCTAAATATTTAAACGCAGAGACCTGTTCCAACTGCTCCCCATTTAAACTGCAAACTACATCCTTCCGGGATTTGCCAATATGCATAACTTTAGTTTTACTGACACTTATTTTCATGCCGTATTCCTCACATGCAGCATTCAGGCAGTCTAAATTCGCCTGCAAATCCTTGGCATTATCTGCTAATAGAGTTAAGTCATCCGCATAGGCCAGGATTTTCATGATTACTTCCCCCACCTTCACATTCCCTTGCAAATTCGCTTGCCTGATAATCTTGTCCATAAAAATTATGAACAGAAGAGGGGAGAGACAACAACCCTGACGACCTCCCTCATTAACTTCGAAAGCCTCACTAATTTCACCATCTTCCTTACCGCAGCCTTGCTCCCTGAGTAGATGCTTTTGATAGCGCCCAATAAACTTCCATTACCCCCGTATTCGCCAAGTACCTCGAACAGCTTTTGCCTCGGTACCCGATCGAATGCCTTTACTAGGTCGATGATGCACAAGTATAAATCAATATTTCTCTCAGAGAGCTTTTCTATAGCCTGCCTGAGACAAAAGATCTGATCCTGACAACCTCTCCGAGGTCTGAAACCACTCTGAACCTCGTCAAGAACACCTTCCACTATAACCCTAACCCTGTCTACTAGCACACTTGTATAAACCTTCCCGACCACGCTCAAGAGTGAAATCCCCCTGTAGTTGGAAAGGACTTTGCGGTTACCCTTCTTGAAGATCGGAGCAATAACACCGAAGCTCCAGTCAGCGGGTCCTACTGAGGACTTCAATGCTAAATTGAAAATCCTACAAAGCCATTGAACCCCACCCGGCCCGCTATTCTTAATAAATTCTGTCCTAATTTCGTCTATACCTGCGGATTTTCCTGCCTTCAGCCTGCTGACCTTTCGTGACACTTCCTCTAATGTAATTCCTTCCTCACCCTCCAAGCTACGGCCCTCTTCCCTGTCAAGGCTTGTTACGGGATTGACAGAGGCGAATAGATCCTGAAAGTAATCCTGCCAGGTTTTCAGGACCTCACCCTTACCTGTAACTAATTCGCCATCTTTACCCAAAATGCTACCGCAGCCCTCCTTTTCACCCCCACGCCTAATATCCTTGATTGCCGACCAAAATTTTTTACCCCTTCCTTGACCAGCCTCTTCCAATTCCTCCCCAAACTTTTTCCACGACCGATCCTTCGCTTCCTTGACTAGAGCCTTAACCGCCTGCCTGCAAGCCCTGTCAGCCTCATGCTTTTCGCCCGTCTTATCCTGTAACCAAATCAAATACAGCTTCCTTTTCTCTAATACCGCCTTTTTGATATCTGCGTTCCACCAGCCTGTCTTTTTGTTTCTACCCCCACTAGAGACACTACCTAGACATTCCTCAGCTACGCCCAAGAAAAATTCCTTAAAGTTTGCCCACTCAACCTCAATGTCTACGCAGTCCGGAGGAAGCCTTTCGAAAGCTTCGCTGAATTTTGACATAAAGCGAGACTTAACTTCCTCGTCCCTGAATTTTCCCACACGAAATTTCCGAACCACCACTTTTTTCCTTTTAGCCTGACAGAGTTTACAACAGAGAGATGGGTACCCAAAAGGTAGTGGTCTGAGCCAAATGTGAAACCCCTGAAAACACGTGTGTTCCTGACTTCCTGCCTCCTGTCCTGCTCTATAACCATGTAATCAATTATTGACTTGTGCCCCAAACTATTACTAACGTAAGTGTACCGATGGACCCACCTATGCCTAAAGAAAGAGTTGGTTACTGCCAGTCCATTGAAATCGCAGAAATCCAACAATCGCTTTCCGTTTGAGTTTAAAACATCCTCCCCGAATTTGCCCATTACCCTTTCATAGCCGCCACTGGTCTTACTGTTTCCTATTCTCGCGTTGAAATCCCCCAACAGAATCACACACTCACTACCTTTTTTGCTGACAACATCCCCTAATTGCTCGTAAAAGGTGTCAAGATCGCCAGCACTGCTACCCTCGCACGGGCTATAAACACTAACCAGCCGATAAATACCTCCTGTCAGCTTAATGGAGACCCACATGATCCTTTCACTTACATACCGCACGCCCAAAACAAACTTTTCTAATTCCCTTTTGATAGCCATTCCAACTCCCCAGTTCGCCCTACCAGACTGAACACCAGACGAAAACACTTTATAACCGCCCACCAGTTCTTCGCGCTGCCCTTTCGTCCTAATGTCGCTCAACGCTAATATATCTACACCATAATCCATTGCCAAGTCCACCAACTCACCCTTGCGACCCCTAAAACCCCCATTAACGTTTAGACTTCCAATAAACAAACCACCAACCTTTTTACATTGCCTGATCGTCAACGATGGGGTACCGTTCGAGTCCCGCATTGGTCGTACCCCGTGACCACCACTCGTCCGAGGCTGCCTATGACCGTTTTTACCAATATTGAATACAGTGGGACGGCCTGGTAAGCCGAACCGCACTGGAAGTTCAAGCCTCAATGGGGACATCACACACGTGCCTGAGATGCCAAGCGCAAGCTCATTTATTTTTGCCAAAAAAGAATTGCTATATGAATAGCGAAGAAGTTAACCGTAACCGCAGACAAACACCTACTTGAAACCCTATACCAAAATCACAAACACAAAACGCCGATTGTTTTGCATGAAGAAAACAAAACAAACACCCGAAAAACGCTGTAACTTTGAGGTTATGTGAGCACTACGTTGCTTGAAAAGAAAATGCAGATTTTAATTGATACCTAAGAAAGTTACAAAAACACACACTAATTTAACTTAACTTATTTACGAGAAACTGTGATTTAAAACGCGAAGAGGGCAAAAAATAAACGAAACTTACTCAGAGCAAAACAAACACGTCCATATCTGCCGCCATCTTGACTTGAACTTCCACTTGAACAAATTCCATCACTAATAATTTTATTTAAATTGTCGCCGTTATCACACACAGTACAATTGTTCATTTTTGTGAGGTCATTTTTGTAATGTCATAAAAATGACGGACAGGGAGGGTGAAAACATAAAGCAGATTTCGCAACTTAATAAAGGGGTCCAGTCACCAAAGTTCAAATCGCAAATTCCGTTCTCCAAAACATACTATCTCTTTATAGAGAATTTAGTAGATAGTCTTAGTAGGACTTTCTGCCGTGGGTCCCTAAGCTATGAACCACACTCGTACCGACACCTTATCACCCGCCAAGAAGATGGTTTGAACACCTTATCTCCTAAATCTGATTTAATGGAATCTTTAAACTATCTTCATAGTCTTTGGCAGCCTGGATGGCTTCATTGTCGTCAACGCAACCTTGGTTCTCGGATGAGATTAGGAGAGCAATTTTGGAAAGGGACATAGCTAAATATGAATTTGAACGCCATCGGGTAACGAAAGCTCATTACCATCATCTTCGTAATGTAGCCACGAACCGGATTAAAAAAGCGAAACACGACTACATGCAGCCGAAACTGCATGCTGGCGTAGGCTCGAAGGCGATGTGACGTAACCTTCGGGATATCGACGCTGTCTCTTCCAGTGATGTGAAACCTGAATTCACAGCTTCTGAGTACAATGCCCACCTCACCGGATTGACTGCTCGTCGTGTCCAACTTGATTATCTAAATACCCTCCTTGGCTCTCCTGACCCCCCTGCCTCCGTTCCTCGTCTTCGTCCTGACCTCAACTTCTCTTTCTCGAACGTTACTAGTCCGGATGTTGCTCGAGCAATCTGTTCTATCAAATCGAAGTCCACCGGTCTTGATGGGGTACCACTGATATTCGTGAGAATGATACTGCATCATGTGCTACCGTCATTAACGCATATTATCAATTCTCATTCACCTCGTCCTCGGTTCCTCGTGCCTGAAAAATATCGAAGGTACTGCCTGTACACGAGAAAAACAAACGTCGTAGCATGGACGATTTCAGACCAATTTGTATCTTGCCGTGTTTGACGAAAGTTTTTGAGTTACTGGCTAAGGAGCAGATCCCTGCTCATCCGGAATCCAACGGCTTATCTGATCGGTACCAATCAGGATTCAGGGCACGCCACAGTACTGAGTCGGCTTTATTGCACATTTCCGACGAGATAAGGAAATCGCTTGAGAAAAAGCTCCTGGTAATTATGGTGCTGTTAGATTTCTCCAAGGCATTTGATTCGCTCAACCATAAAAGGCTGATGTATATTAACGACATTCCTACGTGTCTACGGGGCGTCAATCACCACATGTTTGCGGATGACGTCCAATTGTTTAATTCTCTCCACAAAGGCTGTGCGAACGAGGCGATATTTAAGATAAACCAGGATCTATTTCCTCTCACTCAATCCCAAGAAATCTCAGGCTATTTTGTTTTCGGATGAAAATGATGCACAGTTGAAGCACTATGTATTTGCCCCGATTCTTTTAGACGGCAATATGATTCCGTATACGAACAAGGTACTCAATCTCGGCTTGCTCATGGACGGGAA
This sequence comes from Pseudolycoriella hygida, assembly GCA_029228625.1. Lineage (NCBI taxonomy): Eukaryota > Metazoa > Arthropoda > Insecta > Diptera > Sciaridae > Pseudolycoriella > Pseudolycoriella hygida. The sequence continues at coordinate 129,520,182 of CM055406.1, forward strand.
AATGTGCTTTGGTTACCATGTGAATGATGTTTGTTCCAAGGTCTTCTCTCGGCTGCGTAGCTTATGGCCTAACAGTCACTTGTTTTCTGTTGCTCGTGAAATCATTAATTATGCCTGTCTTCACATATGGGGATTCCATTTACTCTACGAACTTGAGTGCCGTTGATATTCGTTCCCTTGAGAGAGCGTTTTCGGCGTGCGTGAGATTTATTTACAGGCTGAGACGGTTTGACAGTGCTCGTGATTATTGTAATAAAGTACTAGGCTGCCCGCTTATGACTTACATTAGGAGGCGGCGCTGCGTAGCAATGCATAAGTTGGCCACTTCGAGGGCCCGTCGTACTTGTGTGAGAAGCTAGTAATTGGTAATTCGTCGAGGTGCCGAACTTTCGTCCTTCCGAAGCACATGTCTAAGCAGTATAATCAGTCATTTTTTGTCAAAACAGTATCTGACTATAACTCGCTTCCGATTAGCATAAAGAGGCTCTATTCTGTTACAAGCTTTAGTGGGGCTGTTACTGAACATTTCGGTATTTCCTGAGCTGTGTGCTTGATCTGTTGGGTATTGCTGGGTCAGCGAATAGGTTTTGTGGGCTGTTGGCGTAGAGTTTCGCAAAGGTATGAGTTGTGTCACTCTTTTTCTAATTTCCTACTATTTTTCTATTTTATCTTTTAAATGCAAGTTCTTCTAAGTCGTACTCTAAGTCATGTTTTCGTTACCTTAATTGTATGCTAGTTCCTATGTAGTAGCAGTGGTATTAGTTATTGTTGTAGTAGAGTAACAAATAGCGGTAGCTTCGTAGGTAATGCCATCTTCCTTAACTTCTTATTTTCGGGTTGATTTTGTATCGTTATTGAGTTTGTATTTTTATATTAATAGCTATTGCTATAGCCGCTAGAACATTTGTATAAGGTTTTATTTCCTTTTTGTACTATTAATAAATGTGATTGATTGATTGATTGATTTGCCAACCTTAGCCTTCTTTACACTCGTCCTTATCCCGATGCATCAGTCAAAATTGTTTTCAATGACCTGGTGAATGTTTGACTTAAAGAAACAGGAAGCACTTTCAAAGAAACCTCAGTACAGCTTTTTACAGAGGGATAAAATTTTGGAAAAAGTACTTCTCGTGTACGAAATGGAACTAAATGTAACACTTACACTGATGTGGTTGCTCCATACAAGAGGCTCACCACATTGTGCAAACAGTCTCTTCTATATGCTTTGGCTATTTGCAGAATGTATATATAAGTGCAAATAGCATTTTTGTTAGCAATAACTGTTCCAATTACTCTTCAACGCCAGGAGAAAGACATATCCCAATTCCAATTAACCAAATTCTTCCGATTTGAAAAATCGGACATCTATTGGAAAAGCTTAGGCAAAAGAACAAAAGAAGCTTTGTTAAAGCTTTTCCGAAGGATGTCTGATTTTGAAATCGGAAGAATTTGGGTAATTATGAGTTTTAATCGCCGTTATTCTAGGGAAATCGACACACAATATTCGACATATCCAATTTGATGTGTATACGCACACTAGGCCGAGGAATTAAAAAAATGGAATATTTTTTGTTAAGTCAAATTTCTCTCAATTTATTAATAGTATATTACAATTGAGGCCATTCAGGAGTTTTTTTTTGTTTTCAAAAAGTTTAATGTTTAATTGTTTGTTTCAACGACCGAGTGCTACTGCGTTAAAGCATAGTACAAGTGAGGTCAGGAGGTCAGGAGGTCAGTGAGGTTTTACAGGAATCCTATGATCACGCACGAAAGACTGGCATTCTGTTTCACCAAAATCCTTTTGGGCAAAATTTTATTATTTTGTTTATGTTCTAAACAAAATCAACGACGCGACATATGAACTTTTTGAATCGAGTAGCCTTGTAATGCCCATACAACTAAGTGCTTGATTTCTAATCGTTGTTCGTTACATGAATCCGTGGGATAATGGTTAGCGTACAAGACGCGGCTGTGAATGTGCCAGGTTCGAATCGCGGTAAGGAGATAGTTTTTTTTTCTTTATAAAAATAAGAAGAGTTCATTCTGGATGAACTGGACCATAATGGCTCATTACGTAGGTCGCATTATTACTGCCTAGCATGTTAAATTGCATCTACATAGCAATGAACCTGCAGCGTATACTCAACGTACCGTGTGCGTACACGTTAAAAGCTTTAATGAGCTTTGCTGAACTTTGCCTTTTATACTGTTTTAATCCTTACAATGCATGTGTATAGTGAAGAAACCGCATGCATCGAATTCGAATAACTGAACGCAAAATTGCCAAATCAGTTTTCGATACTTTTAGAAGTTTTAGAAATATGTAGTAATTTTCATTAAAACAGGCCCTGCGTTCAGAGTTATTTCGTCTGGGGTTATTTTACTCTAGATGACAAACAATTAACGAGTTATAAAACAGAAAAAGATACCTTTGCATAACTTTTAACTTCAGCTCAGAGGGAAATCGCTGAGGTTAATGTGGCGGTTACACTCAAAAACAACAAATGTTTTCTTGTGATTACTTAATTTCTCAAAGTAATCGTATTTTCAATGTAACAAGAGTATAACGTTGGTGGTTTGAGGAAATGGCAAAAACTCTATGAAGGAGAAAAATACCACATAACTGAGTGGGTTCTTATCATTAAAGTTTTTTTGTGGTATTTCATGCACGTTAACAATATAAATGACCCCTGGAAATTCTTGTGTCTTAGATTTGCTTATGGGAAAACAATAAAATAACCGAAAAAACGTACAAAAGTGGATGCATTTACAACATGAGACAAATAAGCACTAACAGAAACCTCAAACCTCTCTTACCGTCGCTAATGACTGCTAGCGCAACACGTACTTAGATTCTGCTTGTGTGAATGTTGTTGTTGATGTTGAATTTACTCAACCGAACATCTGTAGAAAATACCTGTTTCCATTTACCTACAGAAATAATACCATGAAATAAAAGCAATATTTTTAACACTCATACAGCTACACGGAAAAATGACAACAACCTTCGATGGGCAATTTTGTTGGATCGCTTTTTAGTTAAAGTGTTAGTCAGTCGAGATCAGATCGTTTAATTGAAAACGTTCGCGTCGGTAAATTCCGATACATTAACATCCAAGTGTTGTGACTTCCACTTGAAAAAAAATTACGTTTAAAAAGAAGTTTAGTTCTTCCAATAAGAAAAAAAAAATAGAAAGTCTTTGGTAAAAAAATTATTTATTATTTTCAGTGAGATAACCTTAAAAGTGAAATTTGAATTGAAGATAATTTAGCTATCCGAAAGGCATGTGCACCCTTTTTTATCATTCTCCTACGTCTGTATTGATCGCTTCGATCAAGTTATGTAAATAGATGATATGGGATTATCGTTTCGCATGTATTTTGAACAATTCCAAATTCTACTGCATCAAGTGAATATGTGAATTGATAATTTGATTAGCTCTGCTTTTAACTCAGTAACGTAACGGATTCGTCTTAATAATAAAATAACATTTCCAAAACTAAAGCCATCGTTGTATTTTTTTTTTTTTTTTGCGCGACGGCTACATATTGTACACGAACACAGTAATTGGAGATTTGAATTTTTAATATCGAAAATATTTCACGAGGAATTTTCTTTGTGCAAATGGAAATTGTATTTTAACTCGATAGCGTCAATTCCAATTACATAAAAAAACGTTGTTTATCTTAAACGACCCATTTATTTTCAAAAAAAACAATAATTTACTTCTATTTTATTTTACAATTTTTAAAATATTTGGTTTTTATTGTGCATTTTTAACAGCAAATTTATGCAATCGAGGTGTCAACATGCATAGTTTGAACGAAAGAAATTTACTCATTTATTGTACTTGGATCGTGTGTCTAGGGCTAGTAAATGTAAGTATACGCTAAACATTTTATTTACCTTCTAATTCATTGATGCAATCGATAAGTCACTAATTCATGTTCAGTGTTATGCAAATTCTTAAAATAATATTTACCCATACAACGTTTCCGTGGAAACTGAAATGACTTCTATTCACTGTTCAATTTTCATTCATTTATACATTAGTGTTTGAGCAAATTCTATGAATTCCGATGACTGTTCCTCTGAACAAGATCTCAATCGAAGACGCATAAAATTCCATCTAAATTTGGTTATTACAAAAAAATTGTATGTTGTATGATTAATAAAAATATTTTAGAAAAATACACAAACACACACAGGCATTCCCCAGCTATATACGTATGCGTCCATGGCTGATCGTTGATACCATGTAATGCACGGTATACGTCACATATAATAATAACAATAATGATCAAAATATTATATAAAAAAATGATCTCAGAAAATATATGCGGAATGGAGACACGGCATATGTGTTTGTGTCATTAAGAGAGGTGTAATAATTTAATTGAAAATGCATGTAGGATTTATGTGATTGAATATCGTGTGGGTAATCAGGCAAAATACATTTATTTAAAAGTCTAATATTTTACTTAGACCTTTTGTCCAATGTCTCACTGCCACATGTCGCTAAAATGACATGCATTTGCAATTTTTCACGTATCTATCTGTAAAGCGACCTCCACTGCTTTGAGTTTTGGGTTAAAATAGTTGAGCTTCGGCTCAACTAAGTCGATAATTCCATCTACCAAACTGTTCCGAAAGAGTTCTTTAGGTTCAGATTCTTCAGCAAGAGTAGAGTTTATTTTGTGCGACTAATTTGCAAAATTTAAAAGTTAGGATGGTTAAGATACTGGATGTGAGACCGAAAGCAATTTTGCTGGTATCTTTATAGTGAGATTTGTCCTATAACGTCTCTAGTTTTAGTTTGGTGTCACTTATAAAGAAACTTTTACTGCCATTTCACATATTTTCGCTTGGATGAAGTTAATCAAAGTCCTCTGCTTCCAAAGCAGATTCTCCTTGTTACATACCAAACGGAATAAATAACGAAATACCCGTAAGAAGAACGAAGTTCTTCAAAAAGGGGTGTTTTGCCTTTACCATGATGTTTGTAACCAGTTGATTTGAAGGGAGGTATTAGGTCCTTCATCATGGTCCTTAGATCCCGAATCTGCAAATAAATTTGTCCATCAACACGATAACACGAGTAAAACTTGACTGACTTAATGGAAAGGTCTAGCAATGCCGCACAGAGAAAAAAATATTTTGAATATAAGCCTTTGGACTCAGACGGAGCCCTAAAACTAAGTCTGTACTAGGGCGGAATGTAAGACATACTGTAGAACAATTTTTTGCTTAGAATTATGTAATTTATCGATAAAAAATAAGAAAACGCCAATACGAAATATATTTCTTAATCTTAATCATTTTTGAGAGAATATATGTAGAAAAGTCGTTTTAAAAGGCTGTGGTGGTTAAAAAAGGCCTTTGCTTGTTGCAATTTTACTCCATGAAAATGTTCTACGAGGCTGTGAAATAAGGAGTTCACGCAATAGACCGGTCCTTTGTCTAGCGGATGAACTTCTTATGTCACCGTCGTGCAGAACATTTTCATGGAGAAAAATTGCAACAAGTAGAGGTCTGCATATCAAGCTGGGCAGACTGAGGCCAAAAAATTTTCTATGGCAATGTTGGAGTGGGGAACGGGACATTACCATGCACAATGTTCCAACTCGACACCAGGCTGCCTATTTGGGAAGTTTAAGTAGCCATAAAGAACGCAGCAACACGACACCAGGCTGCTTACTTAAGATATTCTACTGTGAATGTAGAGGGCAGCAGCAGTCTGGTGCCGAGTTGAAATTTATGTTACGCATAGTATTCGTTACTGTCGTTACAATGAGTTTAGCTGATTTTCCGCACCAGGCTGCCTTCTTAAAGGCTACTCAAACTTTTCAAGTACGCAGCCTGGTGCCGAGTCGGGACCTAGTGCACATTAATGTACTCGTTTCGCCATCCAACATTACCATAGGAACTTTTTTGGCCCCAAAATCGACCAGTGCAACCTCACCTTGACATTATTCCGAATTTTTCCCATTCAGATCTTCTATGATGGCTAGTAAAAGTCCAAAAAATACTTTCTGAGTCAAGATTGATCGAAAGAGCGTTTGGGTTTTGGATTTGTTACTTGAAAAAGTGATGGCAGGACTCCAACATTGGTCCCATCAATTTTCCACATTGACTCATTCTCAGCTCTCTTGAGACGTGTAGACATACCAATAAACCTCTAAATCTTTTTATTTAGGGTATGCTGTAGAGGATTAAACGATTTCACCCTAACAAAAATATTTATTATCTGTTGTTTATGTTCAATTTTGCTAAAGTCTACATTTTCATTGATTTTCGTGTTTTTACGCACATTTTGTCATTGAGCGACTCCTAGATCCACTGTTTTCAGCCAGGTCCTCCAACTTTGCCGCCTTTTTTATATTCCCATACGATTTTGGACCCCCTTCCTTGCATATGTTTTCTAAATGGATTTTCTCTAGAAAAAATTCCACAATTTTCTCTCACATTCCACTTATTCTTTTTTAGACCCGCACGAAATAAACGGTTTACCACGGCGTGGCAATTGTAACCAGTCGAATTTCGATATGAGCTCGTAAGGTGTTTATATTAGGCCCAAATCGGAGAAATCTTCAGAAATATTTTGTCCGTCCATCTGTCAACTCGATAGCTCGAGTGATTGCCTGCATGGTCCATGGCTTATTTTACAGAAATTTTTGCAGAAAGTGAAGAAAGTACTTTCTGCAAAACAGCCGACAATATATAGAAGAGACTATTTGCACAATGTGCAAATAGCCAACAATATATAGAAGAGACTGTTTGCACAATGTGCAAATAGCCAACAATATATAGAAGAGACTGTTTGCACAATGTGCAAATAGTCTCTTTCTTTTTTTAATTGACTATGTGGGAGTTGCGAGCCTTTAATTTGAGACGATTTCCAATGAACTTAGCAAGAAGGACGTAATCAACAGTTTGATACAACGCTCTTCGATGGTAGGGTTTCTCATAAGCAGCATTAAATGTGAGATCATCAAAAACTCAAACATTTATCACTATTATCAAAGTAAGATTATGCACTGATTTGAAAAACTTAGGGTTCTATCACACAATTTGTGGTTTAAAGTTCACCATATAGTAAGGTGAGGTGGAGGAACTTCCTCTCCTTCAAAATCTTGGTGGCAAGTAAATTTTCAGAAAACTTTGCCTTTTCACCGAAATATTGGCACCAAGATTTTGAAGGAGAGGAAGTTCCTGCACCTCACCCTCCTATATGTTGAACTTTAAACCACAAATTTTTTGATAGAACCTTGAGTTTTTCAAATCAGTGCATAATCTTACTTTGATAATAGTGATAAGAGTGTAACAATCAGAACTGATAAAAAGAAATCACATCGATTAAATGAGAGCCAAATTGATTATTTGATTCAGCGGACTTGGGTCATACAAAATTGGCCTTTATGGGCACATATTAAAAGACGAGTTATGAACGTACAGACAATGCTAAAACGTGTCGCATAACATCGGCCCAAGCTACAACAATCGACCTTCGCATATCAAGAGCTGGTATCTGTGCACTATCCTAGGAAAGCGTGAACGTTAACACGCTTATAGTGGAAATGATCCACTTGGTTCCCCCTAGGTCATAGTCAACGTGCTTTACGTTACAAATCACGTTAGCCATAACCAGCGCTGGGTGGCTACTCAGGATATGTTTGAACTTAAAAACTAACAACAGTCATCGTCGCTGGACAAAATGATTGAAAAAACTACTTTTATTTTTAATGAATTTGATAATAATTTCTCTTACTTCTTTCGCGAGCAAATACACTTTTCTATTTACACTAGTTATTGTATTATTTGCGTTGTTAGTTTATTTGTTGCATGTACATTATTATTTTATTTGAGTATTCGTTTCAATACAATTGAGAATCGTCATTCATTTGGTTCAATCTGCTGTCCAAAGTTAACAACAGGAAAGGAATGTAATTTGCTTTATGCCCGTTATTGTATCTGTCATCAAGGGCATGCAATGGCCAAAATCATCCGATTCGTCCGATTAGATAGTTGTTGCAATCATTTGTGTAGAGTTTACAGTATTTTGTTGAACAGTGAGGTTTGATTAACCAGTCGTCGTCAATGAAGGAGATGAACCCACTGTCAGAGCGCGTGCTCAAATAGATAAAACAACAAGGACGATGCGAAACGAATGAAATACCACAAGTAAATAGAACGAGTATTTGTATAGCATTCCTTCGAGACATTGAAACGTTTGCCGAATTACGCGATATTAATTTAATTTTTACGGAGCAAAAATTTTTTTCGACCATCCACAATCTACTACTACATCGGCCCGAACTACAATCTAAGTAACAATGTCATCATTAACTACTTGAATTTTGTTTCACTTTCACTTTCACTTTTTGAACACTTTCATGCAGGGGCTATTTTCGGAAAATCGTATTTCCAAATTTTCCAAATAATTTCCAAAATTTCCAAAAATTTTTCAAATAAAAATTTGGAAATTATTCGGAAAATTTAGAAAGTTTGCAAATTTGATTTTCCAAAAATAGGCCCTGCTTTCATGTAGTAAAATGGCAACAAACAGAGGACTTTTTTAAGAGACACCACACCATTAAAATTTTCTTTTTTAAAAATTCCAAAAATTTGCTAATTTTTGAAAGAAAATCGCAATTATTATTCGACTAAGTTAACTTAAAACCAAAAAAAAAAAATCCTGAAAAATCACAAAAAATCTTTTGACTACTTTTTGGAAGTACAAATTCTGTGAATCGACAAATCGCATCTAGAGATGCTTTTTTAATCAAATTTTAAAAGTTCACGTAAAAGATGCATCTCTCTTTTCGTAATGCAACTCGGAATACAAAAAAAAATTTGCATGTGAGGAAAACAATGTTAAAAAAAAATCCAGTGATTGATTCCCATGCACGATCCCTTGCAATAAATGACGTTGCGTTCATTTTAAGGAAACGTTATTCTCCGTTAAAAATAAATTCCATTCTAAGAACGAGATGGATTTAATGACGATTCTACCTTTACGCAGTAAATAACGTGTTGCGAAAAAAAGATTTCAAGAAAAAAAACTTATCTTTATTTCTTGTTGCTGGTGTGTCGAAACTTTAACAAACTTAATGTTGTCTGATGGTTTATGTCAGTTTGCGTGTTCTAAATGTAAAGCAAAGTAAAACCATCAAATTCAATTATTTCGCTTTGTTATTCTTGAACAATCCAAATTGAGTGTAGTTTGCATGTTCAACTCCACAATTCCAGGGCATGTTCAATGTTTTTAAGACTGTTTCATGTGTGGAATGTTATGAAGATTATTAAAAGAATCCAACTTTTAATTTCGTTAATTTTTATTTCGAGTGTGGGACACATACATTTAAACAAAACATTTAATTCAAATAATATTTTTGAGTTAGTATAAGTGGTCCTTCGTTTCACCAAACACTATTCGTGAAAAAGATCCAATTCTCTTTTCGTATTAAATTGTTTCTTTGTATGAAATACAAGTCAATCGACATGCGTGACTTAATATGAGGAATTCGGTGAATTTAGATTCAACCGTTTTGTTTAGAAATGCAAAAACAATTGGAAAACCGTTTGAGAGTTCGATTGAGTATGGACCTAGAAATATTTTAATAACAAGTGTACTGTAGTATACCCTCTATCAGAGAAAACAATACATGGAACGGAATTACAAAGCTATGCTAAAATAAAGTCTACGTTCTAAGTCCGTATACGTTTTTCATTTGAAGCTGCCTTGGACTTTACTACATGGGGTGAAAAGTCCGCGGCCTTGCAATGAAAGAACTAACTTTTACATATGAAATTAATTTTATTCTTCAACGTAGTCTCCCTGAAGGGAAATGCACTTAGTCCAACGGTCCTGCAACATTTGGATACCTTTGGTATAATAGGATTTCTCCAACCCTGCAAAATAGGCCTCTGTTTCGGATATCACCTCATCATTAGAGTAAAATCTTTTTCCCTGTAGCCATCTTTTTAAGTTTGGGAACAAATAGTAGTCGCTGGGGGCCAGATCTGGAGAGTAAGGTGGGTGGTGGAGTAATTCATAGCCCAAAGAGTCCAGTTTCACAGTTGCTTTTATGGATGAATGCGCTGGTGCATTGTCATGATGAAACAGGACCTTTTTCTTCTGCATATGCGGTCGTTTTCTCTTGATCTCGTTGTCGAGCTGTTCCAATAATGTGACATAGTACTCGCCAGTTATTGTTTTTCCTTTCTCCAAATAGTCGATAAATATTATGCCATGCGCATCCCAAAAAAATCGTGGCCATAACCTTGCCTGCAGAACGCTGTGCCTTTGGGCGCTTCGGTCGGCTTTGACCAAATTCTAACCACTCTGCAGACTGTCTATTGGACTCTGGTGTATAGTAATGAATCCACGTTTCATCAATCGTGACAAATCTACGCAAAAACTCCGTTGGATTACGCTCGAACAAAGCTAAATTACGCTCTGAATCGTCAAGACGGTGCTGCTTTTGATCAATTGTTAGAAAACGCGGCACCCATCGCGCAGAAAGCTTTTTCATGTCCAAATACTCGTGTAAAATGTGTCGCACCCGTTCTGTTGATATTTTGAGGATGTCAGCTATTTCACTAACTTTAACTTTCCGATCAGCCAAAACAATACGATGGATTCTTTTGATGTTTTCTTCAGTAACTGCTTCACTTGGACGTCCTGAACGTGGGGCATCATCGGTGCTTGTATTACCTCGTTTAAATTCAGCATGCCACTTCTTGACCGTTGTATACGACGGAGAAGATGTGCCATAACACTTATCCAGCCTTCTTTGCTTTGCACCGTATTTTTTCCCATTAAGAAACAATGTTTAATCAACACACGGAATTCATTATTTTCCATTTTTTACGAACAACAAAAACCTGCGTCACTCTATTGACAGTAATTCGAAAACTATGACACCAAATGTCAGGAAATTTTGGCTGTAGACAAGTAAAGGGTGGTACTACTGAATGTTAACAAAAATTCTGAAGTAATGACGCCATCTCTATGTGAGGCCGCGGACTTTTCACCCCATGTAGTATTTTATTTCACTTAACCCTAGACAGTACACATGAGCAAAAATTTTGAATAGTTTTCTGTCATCGAAAAAAGAAGCCATGAAAAAACATCGCAAGTTAAAAAGCTCTTCTTTAAGTCTCGAAAAACCAGACGACCGCTTTCTAAAATGTACATTTCATTTATAAAGATATGCAGGGGACCCGTACGTATCAGAATAGATGTGGCAAACAGAATAGATGTTGCAAAAAGATTCGAACGTATCAAAGTAAATGTTGCCTTAACTCTTAAGTGTATGAAATTACGTCGACATTAAATTGGATTGGACTCTGACCCATACTTCCATAGACAAAAAATTTTGCCACTGACACCGATCTTCTATCACTTATAGTTCTCAAAATGTTTGACTTTTTTGTCTAGATCGATCCACCCTAACATTAGCGGCCATATTGGCAGGCATTGTGACATGCACCACACCGAAACCAACAACTTTGCCTTAGACACCGATCTTCTATCTCTTATTGTTTTCAAAATATTTGAATTTTTCCAAAATAAATTGCCTAGATCGATCCACCCTAACATTAGCGGCCATCTTAGGCTCGGCCCCGGCCCATATTTTTCTTGGAAGCTCTAAAGGCTTTCATTATCTATCGAATAGAAACAGAATCACGAAAATCGGATGGAATTTACTCGATTTATGTATAAAAGACGAAAAGAGCCCTAGTGTGTCCGCTTCTTAAGGGCTCTAGCTAGGTTCAGCGACCCAAAGTAAAAAAAAATTTTTGCATAAATTGTTGACCATTCCCAGACCTTTCGATTGAAAAATTTTTTTTGAAAATCGGAAAAGATTTACTCGAGTTATGCACAAAAAACACGTAGAGCCCTTGTAGAGACTCAGTTTTAGAGCCCTGGCTGAGTCCGGGCGCTCAGATTCAAAAAAGTTTCTTCCATAAATTGTAGGGAATCGCTTTATCTTTTGATTTAAAAAACACGTTTGGCACTAGCAGAGACTCTTTTTAGTGCTGTAGCTAAGTCCTAGGGCTAAAATCAAAAAAGTTTCTTCCATAAATTGTCGGCCATACCCACCCTTTCAAACAAAAAAAGTTTTTGAATATCGGAAAAGATTTACTCGAGTTATGTACAAAAGACCAAAAACTACTTCAACGGCCCTAGTTCATTGTCCCTTGGGCCGACAGTACCCAGATTTAATCCCAAAAAATATTTTTCGATTACCTTTTAGGGAAAAAAGTTTTTGAAAATCGGTTGAGTTTTACTCGAGTTATTGTGTTGACAGACGGACGGACGCCCAGACATTTTTTTTATTGCTGATTCGTCATCTAAGGACCATGATCGGTGCTCCCCCTGCTCCCGGGTCGAAATTCGACTGGTTACAAACATCGTGGTAAACGCATAACACCCCTTTTCGAAGAACTTCGTTCTTCGTACGGGTCTAAAAATACATTTGCAAGGGACATGTACGTATCAGAATAGATGGTGCGAAAAGACGTCGCATTTAAGTAAATATTGTCTTAACTCTTAAGTGTATGAAAATACGTCCACTTTAAATTGGATTGGAAATTGCCAAGAGGTCAATTTGAAAAACCCGACGGAAGGAACGCCCAAAAAACCTCTCCCACACCCTGACAATTTTTTTTGTAGTAGTGCCGATCTTAGAACCGACTTAGTTCCCTCATCATTATAGGAATATTCGGGCAATTCCGCGTACGTGGCCTAGACGCGAAACCATGCAGTATCGCGACTTACAACGTTTGCAGGAGTTGTAAACAATAGTCTTATCTATACTTTCTTCTTGCAACGTGAGTCTGGAAACTGCATTGTTTAGTCTGTAGGCTCTGTTTTACAAACGTTCTTACGCGGAATTGCCTATTCACGCAAAAACCACCAAATGTCGTATAGGGTCGCGTAGCGTGAGTTTGGTCCACACTATGGACCCCGCAGCCTAAACATATTTTTTCTAATTATTTTTTTCGTGATTTCTGGAAGTCTATAACTTTCATTAAGGTGCCTTGAAGAGCGATTTGCGTACTAATTTCGCAGATATATAAATCAAAAAGTTCCAGCAAACTAGTAGGGCCCTAGTAGGGCTTTGGCTGAGTCAAATTGCTCAAAATTAAAAATTTTTCTTCTATAAGTTGTCGGGATTTTTCTGATTTACTTGAATAAAATTAATTTCATTTATATTTGTAGGTTTATTCAATATCCACACAGAATTCCATTGTTCAAACCACCTAAATAAATGATAAAGATTGTACTATACAAAAGACCCAGTGGCCCTTCGTTCAAAAATCCCAAAACCGCTCTTGGTACTATATTTCAAGGAAAAAAATTCAAAATCGCTCAACATTTACTTGAGTTATTGTGTTTGCAGACGGACGGATTTTTTTTCTTGTAGATTCGGCATCTGGAGTCCATAATCGATGCTCAACCCACCCCTCCCCCCCTTACTACCCCCTCGAATCGACTGGTTACAAACGTAGTGGTAAACGCATGGGACTCGTACTTCGTACGGGTCTAAAAATGTAACAGCCTAAGAAATGCATTTTATGGTTAAGTGTTACACTTCACGAAAAAAATACGAACGAAGAGCCTCTTACATTTTAATAGACGCAATGGATGATTTTTGATGTGTTGTTTCCACTCAGGCTGTAGTTTAATCTACAAAACATTGTTTTGTTTACGATTTTTTTCCAAACAAAAACGTACCAACTTTAAGATCGACTCTTATAAATATTAGTAAGAAACCTCGAGGGCCCATAATTATAACTACACAAATTCTTAAGACTGGTTACCATCAGGATCATTGAGATAATTACACAAAAAAATGTGTATAAAGAAGTAATTCTTATTCTCAGAGCATCTACATTACTGAGTTCGTATTGTTTTCCTACGTGAAGTTGGGTTAGTAATTTTTTAAAACAAAAAATGAAACGTGTTTACATGGTAGATAGACCGTGACACGAAATGCATTTCTTAAAGTAAGTTTGAAACTTATTTTCTGGAGAAATAAACTTCTTTAAAGAGTGTAACCTAGATCGTAAAAGTTCACAGGAATACGTTGGAAGTGTTGAACGTTAGAAACTGTATTCCATCGGGCCGAAGATATAGGATTTTACATGTTCCAATCCGTAGTAGGGGGCTGTTCGCAAATGACGTCCGGATTTTTTAGCGATTTTTATTTTTATTTACAATTCCAAAATCGAAAAACTCGATTGAAATTTTTTGATGCGAGGCGAACGTATACCCCGGTGGGGGTTTCTATATGAGAAAAAGATTTCACTTCTAGTGACTGAAATGTGTATGCTCTCAGTACTAGTAGATTTGAAAAAGGACAACAAAAACTTCTTAGAGTACAAAAAAAAAAGTTTTTTTCATTTTTTACGCCCATCAAAATTCGGAGACAATAAGAAAAGTCTTCATAATTAATCAAGACGAATTATAATAGGCAGCTAACTTGAACTAATGTAGCGTCTTAATGTAAAATCGACGTGCTAATTTTAGATCAAATAATCGATAAAGACATTGACTTGGACAAATTGAATTATATAAACGTCGATTTCTTTTTTTGCTTCATTATGTTGAGGAAATAAATGGTTTAGTTTTTGTTTGTTTTTCAAATTCCGCAGCGCAAATTCAATCACAGCTCCCAAATTAATTCGATTTTTACGCATAATGTGAGCCATAACAATTTGTGTATTAAAAACATGTCATAATAAGTGCCGAGAAGCACAATAGACGTAATCGTCTGTATCTCAAAAAACCTAGTCATTTGTCATCAATTTCATCCAATATCGTGGTTGTAGGCGACATTGTTCAAGGTTAAATGAAATCGAATTGTTTACAACAAAAAAAAATAATATTTTTTTAAAATAAAATTCGTAATTTGCACAGATACAAACATTCAGATTGTCTGAAGGTAACAAACGGGAATAAATAAATATTAACTTTTTTATTTATTTTAAACATTTTCTCGTTTTGGTTTACGTGATATTCTTTTTCTTAGTGGAATTGTTAACTTTAACGAATAAGTCTTTTATGGTAGAAATAACAAAATTATGGCGTTGACCTGTTCTCGTAATCTTTCATAATTTTAGTCACATCTTCTTGAGACGTCAATTAAACAAAAATAACACTCAGCTGAATCATTCTCGAAGTGAATGAGGGTTGTACACTAATAGTATTTTACTCGTTGTCCCACCGAAAACTTGTCATTACATGTATGCATATGTGCACCCCACGGAAATTATTAATTACATGTAATTCATTCATTACCATGTAGCCCCCACCGAAAACTTCTTTACATGTATATCTGCATGTAATGACGCGTTTTCGGTTGAGACACCGAGTAAAACGGCATACAGTGGGAGATGCTTAATACGTCATCCATTCTGGATAATTTTGTGAAATTCGCAAACTCATTCATGTATTTTTAAGCAGCTTGCTTTAAAAACTGTTTTTTGACTCTTGTAGTCCACACTTCAACTCCACACTCGTCGAAAAACAGTTTTCAAAGCTTTTTGCTTAAAAACACCCTCTTGAGTTTGGCTCATTTCACAAAATTAATCCCTCATGTAATGACTTATTTCCGCATCGCCCACTGTAATCTGCTATTAAGGCGACACAGTGCGCGTATGCAATAAAATCACTAATACTTTTTGCCCAATTTTACAAAGAATCCAATAGTCTAATATGAAATACAACAAATATGGGAAAGTACTGATAGAGTGTAGTAAAAGAAGAGAATTTACCCCTCTTGAGTATTAGTTCATGCTTTGAAGTCACCCTGGATCACGGTTTTCTTGTAATTTGTAACTGTGCACACACGGACGGACAGGAAGGGTGCAAGCTTAAAAGTACATTCGCAAATACCTCAAGCAGTTTGTATGAAGCTCACATACATAACCTCTTCGAAACTCCGAAATTTGGTATATCAAATCTGTGGACTATCCCGACATCGTAGAGGAAATGTTTTTCAACAAAAATTATGTTCGGCTTGTGGAAGTGTTAAAAGCAACTCTGCACCAATGTGAATGACACTGTAAGGATTTTGCGGATTTAAAAGACAATTTACGTTGTGTAGGTTGTCGATGCAAAGTTTTAAACATTTCAAAATCCACAAAAAATGCTCCGTGGCGGCACGACTGGGGCTATATACATCCAAAGTGTAAAAAATGAACTTCTTTTAAGGGCTACAGAGGTCGTGAACAATGGCGTCTAGGAAAACCCAATACATGCTTAAAAGCGCACTGATTTGACTGTTCCAAAAACACTATAGAAATCTTTTGATCTTATGTACTTGTGGACCAGGGAGCACATATAGTGAAAAATATCCAAAAGTTATAAAAAAGACTGTTTTTATAGATTGACTTATTATTTGTTAGGAAAACGTAATGTGCTGAATAAACATTATCTATAATATGAAATACACTATCAGTGCACCTCACCCACCTTGGTGCACCTCACCCACCTTGGTGCACCTCACTCCATCTTGATGTACTTCACTGCACCTTGGTGCACCTCACGGCGCATTTTTGAGAAGCTTTCCCCAGGAAATTTAAAAAAAAAAGAATTTCTTGATGTTTTTGCATGAATACAATATTTTTTGTGAAAGGAGAAACAATTTCATGAGATATTTTGAAAAATTAAACTACCTAATGTACCTACGGTGTTAAGAACTTAATGGAAGGTGTACTGTATGATATTCAGAGTGGCTTCAGGTCAGGCGTCAAAGAGGGTTTCAAGACCAGAATATCTGGCTCAGGCAGGCTATTCGACCGGGTACCAAAGCGAAAGTTGTTCGAGGTTTTTAGCGGTACGATATCAATTGGAGTTTGTTGGGAGCCACTAAAAGCATTTATTCAAAAAATCACCGAGTCTTTCAGTCTCTCCACTTCGCTTCATAATTTTGAGCTGATTTCAGAATTTAAATAGTTAAGAACCATCTCTGGAGGATTCGCAGGAATGTAGAAAAGTTGACTTTGGAGGGACCAGTGGGATAATCATATCAAGAGCGACGTTGTTTGGTAAAAGTTAGCGAGTTTCGTCAGACACGTCGACTTTTATTTGAGCTGATGGGTGCAAAATGTGTGGTCACATACGTGGAACCATCACTATGTCATTTTTTGAGCGCACTTAGGGCAATGTTTTTAATTTTTTAGTACATCTGGAACCCCATTTTATTACATAAATTTAACAAATGATTTAGCATCTCACTATATCCCGTAAATGCCTCGATAGCAGGTTAATTGTTAAATATTATCGCGAGCGAAGCGAACGAAATTTTTTTATTGATTGAAGATTCTTCTACAGAGGGATTTTTTGAAAGTGGAAAGTATTCACATATACCTTTACTGCCTGGTGGCTACCATCCAAAAGTCGAAAAATGGGTTTTCGCTGTCTGCAAATTACTGCCGCTACAGAGTGTGTACATAGCTAAGTACGGTATCATTTGAAAGCTTATGTCTAGGAGACCCGGGGCAAGCATAGACATTTCAGATTTACTTCATTGTTTCCAGGGAATCGTCAAAAAAGTAATGCTCGCCTGTAACCATAATTTTGACTAACTTTTGGGAGGTGAATTTTCGCACCTGGTGAATTGTTATAGCTGGAAAATAAAATGCCCGTGTAACGGCTGATCATAGCTTTCCAACGGTACTTATTATGCCATAGTAGTGGCACGCTAAGAATATTTTCTTTGATACTCGAAAGTCATATTTCTATATCGGTGCCACTACCGCATAATGTGTAGAGGATGGTGGTTTTAGACTATTCAGGCCGAGGGGTCTTCGGGCATGTAGTCAAATCACCGATCAAAAAAGTCGACGTGCCTGAGTTTCGTGCGTGAAAGAGGTGGCAAGTTTCAGTCGTCGCGGGTTTGGGCACGTTCAAAGGATGGGTAAACACAGACTGTTACAGGGTTCAGGATAATCTATAGAAACTGTTGCTATTTGTTGAATCTAATTGTTACATCAAAGTTAACAGCCAAACTAGCTACTAGCTAAGTGTGAATTACCAAATGCGCAAAAATTTAAGAAAATTGAAGCGATTCATCCTGGTATAAGTACGACCGGCCGAAGGCCGCGTACAGCGCTAGTTCCAATATAGTTATAAAAATCTAATTCTACCGCGTCCATCCAATTACTTACAAAGGATCTATGTCAAAATTTGATGTAAAAATTGACCCCCTGGAAACTTTTTTCGTCTCATCCCATTCCCAAAATAGGTATCTCTAAATTTTTGATGTTAGTGGCCTAAAAACATCTCTAGACTATCCTGAAGGGTTTTGCAATGAGACAAAACACAACCTTCAGTACCTAAGGAAAATTTTTCTCGAATGTCGAAAATTCCATTACACTGTGAAAAAAGTCTGCAGCACTAAAATTTATATGCAAAATATTCGATGTTTTTGTTAAACAAAATGAAAGGCATCAATGTAAGAAAGCGTCTCAGTTATTTATCAATTTGAGATCAGACGAATTTGACGTCAGACCGCCTCTTCCGATTCAAGGGAATGGGTTTTAAGGATATCAAGTGTCCTGAAGGTTTTGCTCATCTATAGCATGTCTTACAGACTACTTATTCTTCGCTAACACTGTTCTGTAACACTATGTGACTAAATTACTACATTTTAAAAGAGAGAGTTTATAAATCATCAAACAATTCTATCAAATGAACATGAAATGAAGAAGAACTTTCCGATGAAAAACCTTTTTGTGAATAATAGAAATGAAACAAAAACTTGAAACTCTTTATATTCGAAATATCTTTTAACGTTTCAATTAAGTTACATAATTCGGTTGAACTATGCGGTATATTGAGCACACGTAATATAACACTTTAAAGAAATCGAGTTGTTATTTTTATTAAGTTTTTTTTTGTTGAAATTAGTCTATTCAAACGACGACACAAATTGTATTGACTTAAAAACGATTTTTCGGCAAGATGTTTAAAAAGCTATAACACAAATTCATTTCACATTTATTTTTTACTTCGAATGTGATGAGACAACTCATTTCACAATGAAAAAACTTTATGGAATTTTCGATTGAGAAAATATTAGTTCCTTTAGTCGAGTGAAACCGCCATTGTTTCGTCGATATTAATCGAAACATACCTTTAGCCATTCAACCGAAAAAACACCTTCGACAAATATTTAATTTCCAAAATAAAACCAACTAATAACTCTGCGTCTGTAGAAAACACGACAATTTAAAAATTGAAATTTGATCGTCTCTTTCACAAACCATATCAATCTACTCAACTGTAGAAATAAAAATTTATTGAATTTTTATTGTTTTCACTTGAGCGAATCGGTTCAAGCAATTGCCAGCGTCTAGAAAATGATTTCAACGAATGAATAAACAAATGAAAAAAATCAATAAAATGAACGATCTTACGTGCATAAAGAAAGCCTCCTTAAGGAGTATAAAAGTACTTTGATCACGGAAAATCGTTCGCGCAAACCAATTCTTCAATTGCTGATTGTAACAAAGGGTTCAATGTCTTCTCAACTAAAAATTTATGAAAACACAAAGTATTCCACAACCATTTAAATTATATAAAAAAGCGGTCATTAAATGCAACTGAAGTTACGACTAACGACAAAGCAAATAGTAAACAGAAAATATTCATCCAAAATACACACATAACATGCTCTGATTACTAAAATCCAGTGCTGTGTATATGGTTCATAGTTTTAATTTAAATTAAAATCTATTATCTATTACCCATGCTTTTATTTTACGGCAGAATATTATTAGCATTGTTGTAATTGCCGCTTCGGCATATACGCAATAAACATCAAGCACAACCGTATCATGAATCCATGTTAATGAATGACATATTACGATGTAACAACATTCCGTATAATTGTTGGTCTATTGTAACAATTTAATAAAATAAACAATAATTAAACAAATCTATTGCGATTGAGGGAATTTCAAATCATCCTCAGGCGTGATATTTGGTTGGTCGTGGTGTAACGGTATAGCAGTTGCAATGGATGGCACTTTTACGGTATATGTCGGGCCATCAAAAGTTTCAAATGTTCGAGTATTTTGCAAACATTTTTATCACAATCAGTTGTTTGTTTCGATCGAAATAGTAACGGACAATGACAAAACTCACATTAGATTCTTTAGGTTATTTGTGTCCTCTCAGTAGATTTTCTGAAATAGCTTTCGGAAGTTGCGTCCTGCGAAAATGATCCATCACATTCTTGGTACATTCTTGGTACATTTTTCGTAAATTTTCATGAACTTCATGCTCTCAACTCAAAGTGAAAACACACTGTAGCTCAATTTATGTAGGTTTTATGTAAAATTCAACTTTTTAAAAGAAATGGGTTTCATTTATTATAAGATTAGGGGAGGCGGGGGTAATGGCGATCACATAATAAACTAAAATTTATACTTGTCCTATAGTCTTACCTGTACTATGATTTAATTTAAATGAAAAATCAAAAGACACAAAGTACTTCTTATAAAAAATTATTTCGAGTCCAATAACACAAAAAGTTAGAAAAAAAAAAATTTAATGATTCATAAGAAAAATGAAAAATGTAAAATTCGTGGAGTAATGGCGATCACTTGCATGGCTTCAAAATCTACTGTTGTCAGATGTCCCCAAAAAATGTCAATTTTGCTGATATTACCTTTCATTTAAATAAAAAAAAATTGTATGCTACTCAAGAGATAGAAAAACTACATCTGTCAAGTCAGTTCTTTAGTGAGGTTATATAACTGTCAATCTGAAACATAAAAATACACCTTTGACGCCTCCACTTTAATTAGACACACGATCTTGTGCTACGAAAGGTGAAAACAGTTTAATTTATATCACTTTACAATATGTAATAAATAGGTTCAATCAAAAGAAGCGAACAAATTGAAACATGTTGTGATCGGTATTACCCACTGATCGCCATTACCCCCGCCTCCCCTACATATTTTTTTCGTACATAATATTTTTGGCACTATAAAAAGAAAATCTCGTCTAATCTTGTGTTTGGCGATAGCGATCCTAAAATCGCCGCTGAATGACTAACGAAATGCCCTAAACTGAATAACTATGAGACCGAGGCTCGCCACTAATTTCATTAAGTTTCTGACCGATTTTGTTAACCGAATTTAAGGCATCGGTCGACTAGGGCTCGAGAGTTTCTGGAGACGATTGGACGTTTATTGAAGAACGCGAGCGACTAGGAATATAATTTATTTCGGCGCGCCGGAGGAGCCTACCAGCGCTCTTCTGACAGCTCAGCCCGTGGATAATAGACTCAATAGCGTACGTGCCACATGTGTCCAACAAATTGGTGCGCCGAGTCGTAAGGTCACGCATACTCTAACAGAATTGTTGTCATGAAATGTGCCAGTGTTTTTCGATGGAATAACGTTTAACCAAGCATTGGATTCGTTACGTCGTGTACGTCGGAACTTTTTGGACCCGCACGAATTACAAAGGTGCTATACGTTTACTACAAATAATTTTATCGTAACATGAGGTAGATCGAGGGGGGAGTGAGGGGGATGCATTTATTATCGTATTTCCACTTCAAAGAAAAACATAACGTTGACTGAACACTAGCCCTTCTTATTTCCGACTGAACTTTTTTTTGGCTTGTGGAGTTGTTTTTCTGGTAGGTAATCGATGAACACATGCATTTCACCATGTCTTTTTCACCACAGCACTACCTATAAGTGTTCGATACAATCGGACCAGTTAAAATTTCTGTCGATCAAAAACACGTGTTACAACAAAACTTTCGTAACACATGCTACAAATCGAACAGTTTTATAAAAATTCAAACAAAAATGTATCAAATTACGAAAAAATTTGGTAAATTTGTAAATTTTAGATTGTGCAATACGTTGAACTCGTGTTATGGTTTTAACCTAAAAAAATTATCAAGACACTTTTTTACACGAAATCTAAAAAGTCGTGAAATGGAATTTTTCATTTGAAACTATTTTTTTTGAAGTTTTTTTACTTATATCAATTCAAATCTCTTGATTAATGTGTAACCCTGCCCTGTTAGACACAAGCGACGGACGTGGAAAAAACGTCGGAATCGAAAAAAAAAATCGGCTAAATGGACCGGCTTGTACCAAACATGAACACAAAACTAATGCAGACCAAAGACTTTAGTTCGTAGAGTAAGAAAATTGCTAAACTAAATTTTCTTGTTTCCATCATGGGTTATAGCAGACGATGGAAACACAGATATTTTTGCTGAGCTAGAGCGTAGATAAACGATGAACGAAGCTGTAACGATGGCTATAACTTTAGTACAAACTTGCGCTTTTAAATTTACTTGTCATGCTGTTTTCAACATTATCGACATTATCTCTATTTTCAACGTATTTTTTGTATGGAAAACCTTGAACACAGCTGAAACTTGATAACAAGTAAATTTATAAGGACACGACCGTAACAATTTTTTAAACATTTTTGTGTTCCTTTCTGTAACAGCCCTGGTGACGGGTATTATGCCCAGGGAATTATCCCCCATAGTGAAAAAAATGGGAATTATCGCCCAGGAATTATCCCCCAGACAAATGGGAATTATCACCCAGGGAATTATCGCCCAGACAAATGGGAATTATCACCCAGGGAATTATCGCCCAGGAATTATCACCCGGGAGGGCATTTTCCTTATACAAATCTTGTGTTTTAGATACGATCCAAGAGGTATTTTCCTTGTACAAATTAACCGCTTCCCATTTGTCTGGAGGATAATTCCCTGGGTGAAAATGCCCATTTGTCTGGGCGATAATTCCCTGGGTGATAATTCCCATTTGTCTAAGGGATGATTCCTGGACGATAATTCCTATTTTTTTCAGTCTGGGGGATAATTCATGTCGCCAACAGCCCTTAAAAAGCCTCCTATCTCCCAAAGAACAATCGTCAAGTGACAACATTATCATTCGGAAGAATTAAGTTGGATAATTCTGAAATAAGAATTGACCGCTATAAATAAAGAATTGATCACTAAAAATGAAGAATTGATCACTATAGAATTAGAAAAGTGATCACTTAGTGCTATGGCGGCCAGATAGAATTAGAAAAGTGATCACTAAGTGCTATGGCGACCACTTTCCTTATTTCTTAGTGATCAAATCTTCATTTTTAGTGATCAATCAAATTTAAAGTCATGTCAAAATAGAAATGAGATTTGTACAAAACACCGCAAAAACCTACGCAGAAGTAAAAAGTTCATATCTATTATCATATGTCGTGAACGTATACAAAATGTTATTAAATAGCGATCACTTTAAATACATGCCATTATCATTGTTTCCTTTTCGGTTTGACAAAGCTACGTTCGCAACCTCTCGAACTGAATTATCTAGGTTAGACACGCTAATGATTTTTCTAAGCGTGACTATTCGCTCTCGGTGAAATAATAGCAATATTATTGTATTTGCTGTTTGAACCATGCACCTGCAACTTGAACTCATTGAGATTATCATTTATTTACATAACCAGGAAAAGGTCATTTTTTGAAGTTAGAATCAGAAAGCGTTAAAAAATTATTCTACTTTGTGACTATGACTGTATTTTCAGTAATAAAACATTGATATAAGTGCTTTCTTACTTTCTTTCTTTATGGACTGAGAGCACAGTTCATTAGTTTTCCAATTGATACAGTGACGATTTCATTTAAAATAAACCTGAGAAAAATTGAAGGTTTCACATTAATTTGCACGGAATAATTTTCGGAATATAACTGAACAATAAACATGTCACTGAAGCATCGTCGAAAAAACCACCGAATTTAAAACCTCAGAAATATATTTCCTGGTAGAGCAGTTTTTACGTTACATAAAATGCAAAAACCTCATTTTTCTAGAATGAGCCTAAAACTAATTTCCTAATTTCCTTTTATATTAACAAAATCTATGATTTCTTTACAAGGTCCGAGGTTTCAAATTCACATGAACGATACAACGTGTACAAATTGGTTGAAAACGAGTAAAAGATAGTTTTATTTTCCGTTGTGCGAATTGCCATGAACAGTAATGGTACGATGATTTCGGGATACATCTTTTGACATACTGCTTTGTTTTATCCAATTAAGTACATAATACATTGCGACCATGCAAATAATTTCATCCTTTTAACGCCGTCAATAATATGGGGTTCTTCCACCATCCATAGCGGAATAAAGGTATATTACATGAGAAGGAGCTGAAACAGGGGACTTAGACCCACTTGGTGAAGCAGTCAGAGGGGTGGAGCGCAGCGGAGTGGTCTAAATCAGCCGTTACAGCTCCGTGTTATGTATACTCTTTTATACGCAGACGGCTAAAAAGTCAGATTCCAAGAAAGACGTGTAGGGAAAAAAGAAGGGAAATATTTAACAGGTGGGAAATAAAGCAGGGAAGTAATTGACAGGTGGGAAGTTGTGTAGCTTGGTATAGACAAGCAACACAAAAGATCCAACCATCCATCCATTCGTAAAACATGGTAATTTTTAACTAGTTTACTTAGGTTTTTTATAAACTAGTTAGAAATGACCATGTGTTTCATATAAAAACGAATTTTCATTCGGATACTTCAAGCCGCAACCTCTAATATGTATATATTTTTGGAATCTAGAGACTTCAAAGATATTTTGAGGATCAATTTTATTTTTTAACTTTAGCTTTATTTTTAAATTTTAATTTAGAGATTTTTTAAAAATAAAGTTAAAGTTAAAAAAAAGTTTTTTTTCCTATCTTGTGTGTGATTTAATATAGAACACGTATCAACAATCCATTCATAATTTCGTTCGTGCTTAGCGAGTAATGCCGTCTTGCCGAAACATCCTACAAAAATCCCACTGTGCGTTGTCTCATATCTCTAGTTTTTGGTTAGTGGTTCTGGCTGTAAAGTCCTTAGTGTGGGTCCAACCCAGTCTACGCGAGATGAGAGAGAAAAAAGTAGCGAACATTTTTGTCCGCTTTAGGTCGATTCAAGGAACGGCCTGAGTACAAAAAAAATTTCTTTGAGTGAAATTTTTTTTTCTATTTTTTTTTCAAACTTTGGGCTTTTTTGTGTATTTTTTCGCCATTGCTTCGGACGGGTTTTTCTATATTGGCCTTTCGGCAATTTCCAATCCAATTTGTGGATATAATTTCATACGCTTAAGAGCTAAGGCAATATTTACTTAGATACGTTCGAGTCTTTTTGAAACATCTATTCTGTCTGCCATATCTATTCTGATGCGTACGGGTCCCTTGCATATGTTTTTAAAAAATCCGTATGTGTCCAGAGTAAAAAAGGCGACGTTATACCTAAAATTGCTTACTCTTTAAAAAGTAAGTTCGGCCACGTTGATAGAAATGTTGATAGAATTGTAGTTACTTACACGAAAAAGTCTATAAGTTTTCACACATGAAAAACCCAACAAACTTTGAAAAATGAATCAATGAGTTTTAAGATTCTGAATATTTTGCATGGAATGGAAAGAGCATCACTGTGTGGAAATCTGATGTTTTTTGTCAAGAGGGTGTTTTTAAGCAAAAAG
>CM055406.1:129546232-129583790 GCA_029228625.1 Pseudolycoriella hygida
GCTGTTTTACTCGGTGTCCAAATAATTTCCGTGGGGTGCACATATACATATAATGACAAGTTTTCGGTGGGACAACGAGTGAAATAGTTTTTAATCGATGTCCCATCGAAAATTTGTCATTACATGTATATGTGTACCCCACTCAAATTATTCATTACATGTATGTTGGGGAAACTTCCCATTACATGTATATCTGCATGTAATGACGCATCTTCGGATGAGACACCGAGTAAAACAGCGTACGGTGGGGAGTGCTAAGTAAGTCATCCATTCAGGATCATTTCGTGACACTCGCAAACTCAGTCGTGTATTTTTAAGCAACTCGCTTTAAAAACTGTTTTTTGACTCGTGCAGTTGTGTACCTCGCCTTCGGCTCGGGATAAACACTCCGCACTCGTCAAAATTAATTTTCACAAAATTAATCCTTCATGTAATGACTTACTTCCGCACCCCCACTGTAATCTACTATTTAATTGAAATACAATTTGAACATTGGTTAACTCCTCATACCCACACACACACGCGCAAATATGAGGACCACTGAACCATTGCAATATGAACCACTGCTTTCAAATTTACTAAAGTTTCACGATGATTTCTCTGTTTACTCAAAAGTTTTAATTGCATATGGCAAATGAAAATGATATGAAATGAAAAGATAAATGAAATAATCTTCTAATTATCTAATTTTCATAAGAAAACAAAATAATATAAATTGGATGTGAGAGGAGTGGAAACATTCTCAGCGGAGGATGAAAGAGGATGAAAAATGCAATGAAAAAAGGGGGAAAAAATAATCCATAAAATTGAAAACGAGTTGTTTCTTTAAAAACTTTGGTTCTTTAAAATGTCTTGCTCAAACATTAACATTACTTTATCCGCGGTTGCTGCATCCCTTTTCCGTAACTAAAATCCGCTTTCTAAGAAGTGTCTTTCCACAACTTGTGTGAAATCTACAATATTACTTTAGGCTTAGCGCTATAATTAGTCAAAATCATTTGAAAATAAAATGCATTTTCTTTTTTTTTTAGATAAATTGCCAAGAAGCTGAAACAACAGAATTTGCGCCACATGTTTCAGCAACATGTAAAGCAGGTATTATGAATATAAAAGTGGCCTTCAATGGTTCATATACAGGAACCGTTCATGCCAGAGAATTTAGAAATAGCAATTGTATGGTTGTGGGCGACGGTAGTTCATCCGTTTCTTTGAGCTTAAACATGTTGGCGAAGCAGGGACAAAGTGACTTCTGTGGCATTCTCGTTACCAATGTAAATGCTGAAGTAAGTTGTAACTAAATTTAAATTTTAAAAAATTAGACAATGCAAAGATATACGAGTCATTCATAATTTTCTGTTACGTGATTTTTATTTATTTATTTTCATCAATGGCATTCGAACGGTGACAATTGCAATATTATTGGTGTGAATGTTAGCGAAGTTGTGTAAAACGGAGAGCTAAAAGCAAAAGTTTTTTTTGGTTACACCTGACATTAAAATTGCAAACACAAATATTTTACAATCAAATGAAGATTCAATAAGTTATACAAAAGAGGTCGTGGAACTTGTATTTATTTTTATTTCACGGCATTTTTAAATATTCAGAACTATTAGCAAAAGATTTGTTTTGCTTCCTTGTGGTATTTTACACCAAATACAAGGTGTCGCGTTTGTTATAATTATTTTATTTCCAGTAGGATGCTTTCCTTGTGTATTGAGCATTTCTCTGACCTTCACTTCAAAAGTGATCGCGGATCATTTGTGCAAAATTTTTCATAATTATCCCATGAGCTTCAATACTTCCTTAATTTCGCCATCCTATTAAGAGAAGCTCTCTACATACGTGTTTTAGGTAACAAGCATAAAAGTGTACATTCTAATCCTACCCTCTCATAAAACGAACTGAATATCGTCTTTCACTAGCCTGCTGAGAACAAACACCTTCTTCTTCTTCTTGCGAATTTTACTAGTTACAGTCCCCCCTCTAAAGCTCCGACTTGATACTGGCCCGGATCCATACTTCTATTAGCAAAACTGTTCCCCTCAATTATTTTCACAACATACCTTTGGGTTTGGGCCGACCTGAGACAAATGACACACACCGGGGCATCAAAACTCAAATTGAGTCGGAAGTGGAGATTATTTATTTTTTGCGAATAAAATCTATTTTCAACAAATACCGCAATCGCACTTGAGCTTTCTTATATACCACGTACTCGTTATAATTGAGGCTCAATTCATTGTTATCACGAACGATCGGTTGTCCTTTCGGCACAATGACTCCATCGCTTAGTGTACAATGATCGTCTGGGTTCGGATAAATTTTTCCTTTACAAAATGAAAAATAATCGTTCCATGATTATACCCAATGATTATAGTGAACCGTTTTACTTACCGATTCGTTTCACTGAATGTTTGTTCTTCGGCAATTCATACAAATAAGTGGCGCTGCTGTTAGCAATCGTTTCAGTGCATTCGTCACTGTCACCAATTGCCACTTCACAGAGTAAAATCAGTCCTGTGCGACAATTATCCTTGCCAGTGACACAAAATTTCGTTGATTTCGATATCATGTCAGCGAAATAAATTCCTTTACCGAATTTTTTACCCAGCCGAGGAACTTCCTGCGGTGCAATTTTTAACCCGTGACAGAGAATGCTAGCGAAATTCGATAAGAATGATCCATGCCACAGCAAATAGCGATTGCGAAAGCATTTGAACCGTTCGAATCGCTCATCTTCGCCGTTTCGTGATAATTTGAAAATTTCATCGATTTCCAATTTGTAATCGTCATTCGGCTGGTAGTTGGTTATTTTCGCATATTCTTCCAACAATTTAAATTCGTAATCCGCTCGAGCCATGGGAATGATTTCCGTATTCAGTCGATAGTAGCGATCGATGATTGACATTTTTTTATTAATCACGTCACGTATCAAATGGTACGATTGCACGATGGCGAACAGGCCTTTCAAATTTCTCACCTCGGCTGTGACTTGGTCGTACGTACAGATAATTGTTGTTTGCTCTTTGTACGGAATCAAATGGTAATAGCTTTTCGACAAGTCAACGAATCTCTCATACGCTTCGCCTCTGTTAATTCGATGCCAGATTTCCTCAATCACCATCATTGCGTCTATGATTTGCTTCACACTGAATCGTTCAAGGCACATCTTTGTCGTATCGACATTGAGTTCTTCTATCGTTCTTTTCGCGAAATTTATGTCGAAAAGTAAATTCAATAAATTTTCTACAGATTTTGGAAGTCGTGCGAATCTCGCATTCAAACAGTCAACGCTCAACGTGTAGCAGCCTCGTGGGTCGTTTAAATAACTTTCGCCATCAAAGGAATGTAACGTTTTCTCTTTGATGATTGTCCAGAAATAGTTTTTCGCTTTATCCAAACTATTCAATTGTAACTTTATAGCGTGTGCGGTGGCAGACGGTAGGCAGCCATCCGAACCGCTTTCAGACTTGATTTTTTCTGATAAAGATGATTCCATCTTTCATATGCTGCAACAAATTCTGCAAGAAAATTGGATTAGACATTAATTTTGAGCTCTAGGACATTTGGAAGTTAGCCTCGGGGAAGGGGTAGCAATTGTATATTAGACATTTAAATTGGAATTTATTTCCTTTCGTGCCTTATGACACAATGGTCTGTCGGGGTCTCTAAGCACTATTTGAACATGGTTCCGGGTTCCAACAGTAGTGAATTCGTTACAACGCATAAGTTCAATAAGATAATTGCAAACATTCGATGGATCTCCCCTTTACAAACCTTCCTGAAGCTTCTTCGGACAATTGAGATGTTTCACTAGCATTGGAGGAATTTTTTTCTACTAGCGATTGTCAAATTGTCAATCACTCATTTTATGATTACGATTTATGATTACGACCTTTCATGTTATAATAACGTCATAAAAATAAATTAAATTACTCAAACAAAGTCATAATTTAGACTGTTGTCAAATGACTCATTCGTCATATCGATCAACTAGTCGCTGTCGGTAGGATTTCTAAATGATTGAGTAGAACCATTCAAACTGATTGTTCGTTTTCTGTTTGAACGATTTAAGATGTTTATGAGATCGTTTTCAACAGCTTCCTTATTGCTTTACAAAATAGAAAAGTCTAGTCATTGCACTGCTGAAACAAATTTTATTCACTTTTTTTGTCCCACCTAGAAACACACCTTCTTACAATGACGTCTTCAAATTATTCCGCTTTTATAATAGCAACAGAGAAAGGTTTTTGCGAATTTTAAACTCAAAGCCGTCGCTTTTAAATTTAACCACTCCAACAAACCTTTCTCTTATGTTGCCAGGCGTAGTGCTGTGTGTTTGAGCTAAGAAGAGTTTAAACAGCAACTTCCGCTTAATTTCGGCTTGAATCGCAGAATTGAGTTTCTAGAGCCAACATTGTTCTGATTTTAAATTCACAGATCTCACCTCCTCACAAATCTGTTCTGTTATTCTCGTTCCTTCAAAATATATGTCTACTCAAGAGATTCACAATTTTTTAACAATTTGATTTACGGATTCGGATTGAACGGTTTTCAACTTGCACAATATCAATAGAGTGTGCAGAGCATCACCAAATTACTTTATAACGCCAGCAACAAATAAATGACACTGAGATGGTAAGATAAAAACAATTCTTTTCCGTCTTATCGTTAACGATGAAATGATTATAAATGATTACGATTATGATAAGGCGATGTAAAATGCAGAGATGACAAATGTCTTTTAGTCGAAATAGAAATAAAGATTAATACAATGCGTCCGACTACGTCAGTAAACTAAAATAAATATTTTTTTTTGAATCGTACGATATACTGGTTTTTCGAGTCTAATTAGTTTTATGTGGCCAAGATAGACATCGCACTGTCTGCAGAGCTTAATTTAGGATTTTGATGCTTCCAATTGGTGAGTTTTGTTTGGCATACGAAGACATTCTGATAGCGAAGCAATGATGAATGCACTCAAGGGAAACTTGAGCCGGATGGTCATGACACCACTTTGGCATAGATGGCACCAAGAGGGGTGATGAGTTGACTAAGAATAGCTTCGCGGAGGGGAAGTCAAGTGTGTCAACTCTCAGTAGTACTCAGGCGACCTGGTAGGAACTGCGAAGAGCTTTTTAGTTTTACTTTATTAGAAAAGGTGACTTTATCGGTTGACTGATTCAATAAGAATGTTCTTATATATCTTTCATCAAAAATTTGTGAATGTTACTTAGTTGAATACTGAAAGTTAACAGAGCTGGCAGGCGTCTGCAAAAAGATGAGAGTTGTGCTAGACTCGGACTCAGATTGGGAGTTATTCGAATTGATAACTTTTCAGAAGTAGATTAGAGGCATATTCACGATCACCTCAAAATTAAAAAGAAATTATTTTGTCAGCTGCATTTAGAAGTGATACAAAACTTATAAATTACACTGAAAATTCTTGGATTTGGATTGGATTCTTGGAGCGATATGGTGCGTATTATTATTGGGCTCAGTCGTATATAATACAACTACATGCATTTTCTTATGCTTCCTGTACGTACATATACAACTTGCAACTAAATATACATACATAGCTGTGGTGAAAGCGAGGTGAAAACGATTTTTGGAACGAAAGCAACAAGTGTGTGTGTGGTGAAAACGATTCTTGACAAGAAATCTGGAACAGTAGACTTCAAAAGTCACCGAGTATCAGTAACGGGGATAGGGATAAACTTCACCAATGTTGGCTCCTACCAACTCCCACTCACTATGATATTGCGTTTTGGTGATTTTTAGCCTTCATCGCGGTTGGGCGCTCATTGAATCGCTTCATATCGCGCCTCTAAACTTATTATCAAGGACCTATAACACTTTCGTCAACATAACATTATTACTTATAGCTAACACTTCTTTAAAGAGAAACCCCGTTCTACATGCAAACTCATCACGGACGCGCGGTAGCAATGCGTTCGTGAAGCAAGTCCACGAACAAAAAATTAAGAAACATTTTGTTCACAGACTGCGGAACTATATATACAGCTCAGTTTTGCGTTCCCCCCTTGCGACGTACCACCAGGAAAATATTTTTCTAAGGCGAAGTGTCTTTTCACTCAGAAAAATTGTAAAATAATTGTTCGAATAAAGTTTATCATAATTTTCATATTTCACACCCCAAAAATATAGCTTTACGCGATGTACGGAGTACGGATAGCCAAATTTTTGCACGTGAAATCTGAAAGTGCAGAAAAATTATTATGTTGGGAGGGTCCGGCATTTGTGACGCATTTTTCTAATCGAAAATATTTCAAAAGAATTTTTTGGGTTCCGAAGCTTTAAGCGTCACTTAAATTGATATTAGTTGTTTTGGAAGAAGGGACAAGGACTTGCATCACATTTCCGTTTTAAAAGCGGTTTTTGTTGTGATTTACAGTACTAGTGTTACAGTGGAGATAGAGATCCACTTTATCTGTTGAAATATTTCGCACGAGTCAACCATTTCAAATCACTATCTATATTTATAGACGATATTTTTTTTCTTCATATCGTATTGTTAGTCTTATCTTCGATGTTATAGCATTGATCACTGATTTTTACTTACCTTAGCTGATATTTCTTGCTTTATCCAAAAATCAATGATTAATGTGGATGAATACACGTAGGAAATCCCTAGTCACAGTTTGGTAATGCGCTGACGTTGATATCAAAAATGGGTCGTTCCTATGTGACTTAGTTAAACCTCGGATGAGGTCACAGTTGGTTGCACTCTTACATAAAACTTTGCATTCTTGAATGCATTGATTTTAAGCAGCCGTATACATTAATGTTTTTGACGAGTGTTAGATTTGCAGCCCGTGGCGAAGCCAAGGGCTGCAATCACACTAGTCAAAAACATATATTTTTCCGAGCTTCGTACAATATTTTCCGAGCGTTCAGAAAACTGCTTTTCTGTTTTAAAATAGGACGGAAAACAGCAGTAACTGGTAAGAGCCCAGGAGTTGATGATGTTCATGTTAACATGCTGAAGGAGTGTGCTGCCATTATTGCTCCGGTAATAACAGATATTTCTAATTTGTCGATTTTTACTAGCAAATACCCTAATTGTCTTAAGATAACACAAGTGGTTCCTGTCTACAAAATGGTGATAAGTCTGACATGTCTAACTACCGCCCTATCTCGATGCTGCCCATTCTCAATAAGGTGATTGAACTGTTGATCTACAGGAGACTCATAGCCTTTCTCAATATAAATGGTTTATTTTATGCCAAACAGTTTGGCTTTAGGGAAAAAGCAGGTACGCACACGGCTATGTATGAGATCTTAGACAAAATGTTGTTGGGGATAGATGACGGGTTAAAGGTTAGTGCGCTTTTTTTTAGAACTGCAAAAGGCCTTTGACTGTGTTGACCACCTCATACTACCTCATAAATGGTTCATGACTATCTTGACGTAAAAAATCCCTCAACGTGAAAAAAACTAAGTGTGTGCACTTTAGGTTGCCCCCACCGCAAGCGGTGCATGAGGTTGTTCTGGAGGGTCAGGTGATCGAAATGAACAAGTGCTTCAAGTATCTAGGGCTACTCATTGACGAGAGACTGTCATGGGACGCGCAAATCTCCCAAATGTGTCGTAGGCTGGCTTCGGTCTGTGGTATAT
Organism: Pseudolycoriella hygida; assembly: GCA_029228625.1. Taxonomy (NCBI): domain Eukaryota; kingdom Metazoa; phylum Arthropoda; class Insecta; order Diptera; family Sciaridae; genus Pseudolycoriella; species Pseudolycoriella hygida. The sequence continues at coordinate 129,553,874 of CM055406.1, forward strand.
TATGCAAGCTCAAAAGAGTGCTTGCAATATCGGTGCTGATTAAGATATATCTCGCCCTGGCCCACTCTATTGTCAGTTACCTACCATCTGCCTGGGGCACGGCGAATAAGAGGAATATCCAGCGGTTGCAAGTCTTGAAAAAGCGTTGCCTCAAGCAGGCCAATAGACTTCCCTTGCGATACCCGACGTCCGACTTATATCGGCATGCCTGTCCGAAAGTGCTCAGTGTCAGTAGTATCGTCAGGTTCAATGTTTGCACGTTGGTGCACAAAGCCGTCTACAAGGAAATCATATTGCACTGTTGCTTATAATAAGGCTAACCATGGATGGGTACAACACACAGGTAGCCGTCCATTAAGACTGAGAATGGAATGAGGGCTATCTCTGTCTTGGGATGTAGATGGTAAAACTCACTGCCTGTTTCCGTTAAGAATGTCCCCCACACCGTTTCCAGAGTGAACTGAAAGCGTGGCTTTTACGTAATCAATGATTTCCCTAAGAAGTGATTTGACAACATTCGGATAAGGCCATTTACATGATGCTGATAAGAGATACTACATTGCGAGGTCTGGTATGGGGAAATCGCTCCTTTCTCTCACCTTGTGCTGGTAACCCTGCTATCCCTGCTATTTCCGTATCTAAATATTAAACATAAATGCTCGCTACGCGTTTACAATAGTAGTTTGTCGACCATGTTGCGATACGTTGATTTTTTCAGCATCAGTCCTAATATTGTCCATACGAGCCAAAGGCGAATTGGACAATATTTAGGACGTATGCTGAAAAAATCAAGTATCGCAACGAGGTGGACACACTGCTTTTTGCAACAAACAAATCGATTGAGAAGAAAATAACAACCAAACTTAAAAAATTCACTCCACAGAAACCATTATATTGTACAGTGTACAAACAATTTTTGATCAGATTGCAATGCACACATACGACATTGCAACGTCGTATCATAGCAACGGAGGGGTACATTTCAGCACATGTATCAAATTTTGAAAGTCATATCGTTACAAGGTGTAAATTTGTTTCACTTCCCCTCACACTCTTAAAAAAACTGGAAACTGTTTCGATTTTGATCGCGCTACCGCATCGTGAACAACATCGAAAACAGTCGAAAATCGATTGTGCGTTGCAAAAATTAATTTTCCCATCTCTTATCCGGTGCCTTACGACATTGAATAAGCTTAAGTTTCTTCTAATTTAATTTTTTTTCTTTACTTAACGACTCCTTTGAAGTGCACCGCACAGTGGAGCCCATTATTATATTTTCTTTTTTTTTAGCCAAATAGGTTAAGAAAATTATGTAAAATACTATTTCAAGATGTAAATAAAGTGCATTCATGCATTCAACTATATTCACACTCAAACTTAGCTTTTAAGCTTTTCATAAGCTATTGAAGCTTATTTATGTAACAAGAGACGAGAACTTGAAAAGTCCGATTCTCGTGTTCATTCAAAGCAAAGCCCGATTGAATTGAAGAACGGGAGCGTCTGAAATACAAAATAACTTGGTGCGTTGTGATTCGAACAGAGCGAGTGTTTCGTTGTTTTTTGTTTCAGAAAATTAAAGATTTTTTTTTTGCAGAGAACTGAGGAACGGTCGGTTCAATTGGCCGTGCGAGTTCACAGAACTTTGGAATTAGCCGATGATAAATTTTATGTTATCACATGCGGTAAATCAGGATTCACCAGAGACAAAGATTCATATGTCGCATTGAAGTTCATGGAAAATAATCGTCGTGTTCGGGAAACGGTTTACGGTCGTGAATATACAATTTCCGCTGAACTTACACAACCAAACGGAACTTATGGAATCAAAGTGAAGAACTGTTTCGCTTTCAACAAGAAGAACATTAGCTATCCGCTTATTAACGAGAAGGGGTCAGAAGAAATTTAAATAAAGAAAAATCAAAATTCTAACACAATTCTTATTAGGTGTCCCATCGATCCGAATGTTATATCGAAATTTAAATCGAACGAAGATGGTTCTAAAGCAACAGCTTTGCTTAAATCGATGTTTAAATTCCCAGAAGGATCTGAAGTTCACATTCAATGTGACATTGTACAATGTATGGGTAAATGTCCAGATGATGAACTTTGTACCGTCAGCATTGCCGAGCAAGTGAAAGGAGGGCGTTCATTGAATGAAAAATCGTCTGACGATAATATGCTTCTCGCTTCAACGACCGTTTTCGTTTTAGATCCAGCTGACGCACCATGTAAATTGAACTGCTGTAATAATTTGAATGAATTAATGTACGATTTTTCCCGCTACATTTCTAGTAATTTCTCCACTTTGCGAGGAAGGTGGTGTACGACCGGCATGGCTGTTGTGGTTAACAATCGCTTTAGGTGTTTTATTCTTGATTATGTTGTTGATGAACATCTTCCTTTGTACCGCAATGAGTTGCAGTTGCGCTAGAACTGAGGTATGATGATTTCACTTGCGAAAATAATTCCATTTCAAGCTTTCACTACTTCTTCGAAATTAGCTGAAACCTTTGTTGACCTTAACTTTAATTTCTATTCTGACGGGTTATCGAGCTACCTTTGATCCAACACATGGGAACGATTCTAATTCGACTAAGGACGCGTCACGTTCATGTAAGGCTTAGTGTCCTAACTGACCTGACTAACACCAGGAAATCGTCCTATATTCATATTGGGGGAAATGTGACCTGTTCCCAGCTTCATTTGTTGTTCTTTAAAACTTTGGACGAACCAAAGTAACACTAGCGCTTGCACATCAAAGCTAGCGGAACTACCGCCAATTTTCATGATTTTTAGAAATTGAAACGTTCCATGAAGTACCAAACAATCTTAGAGCAACAGTACTGGAAACAGAAGATGATGTAATATTTTGAAAACCTAGATTATGTAACGAAACTTTTACTTCTCCTCAGAGAACACAAATAAAATTCACATCAATTTTACGTTATAAATTTCACTAATATCTTTATTAGCAATGCACTATAAAAAGAACCACTTAAAATCAAGATTAAATGTCTTGAATACATCCAAAACTTAAAACTATAGCGTTCCCCTTATAAATAGCCTAACCTGTTACGTTGGGTGATGAGACTACCTGTACACACGGTTGCTTTCAAAACCAAACGAAAACTCCAACAGTGTTCCACATCCAAACACTATCCAAAAACTTTATTGTTTGCACAATTTGTGTAACCAATTCCGCAATTTACACTGGTACCTAAAAGCTATCGTCGAACAACCTTTAATTGTTGTAAACGTCCGATACGTAGTTAAAAATCTTACCCCAATCCTGGGCTTTTTAATGAAGTTCTGACACCAAAATTAAATTATAATTGCAGCACACAACATGTGTTTCTAACTGCTTCAAATAATATAAAAAAACTCTCTTAGCTTTAGTCAACCTTTCAGCTCGACGTCCAGTGTGTGAAAAAACCAAGAGACTACGATTCAATCTCGTACCTTTCCAGTTCGCCAGTTCGACAACTCAAATCACAGCAATTACCGCAATGCTTCGTGGCGCAACCTGTGTTTCAAATGCACATCACCAAATGTCTCCAAACTAAATCACCGGTCAATTCAAATTTCCCTAATCTAATGTTATGATTGCACAATCACAATACGCCTACCAAACCCGAGTTACAATTAACAACAAAGCTTCTAGAGACTCTTTCGTCCATTTGTGATTGTTCTTCAGCCTTACTTTGCTTGTTCATCAAATTGTTTCAAAGTCGTTTTCGAAGCACCCTCACTCCGTAGGCCCAAAGAATATTTTTTTAGCAACCATATTGTTGAGTTGCTTAATTTCAGTTATTGGCCAAAAATATGAATTTTAATTTGCTGAGCTACGAAATATATACTTAGCGCTAACAGTTATCTGAAAATGAATAGCGCCAACGGTAGTGCTGGCAGTGGCTAGCAGTTTCGCTATCAGAAGTTGTGGTAGTGGAGCTATCACTAGTTGTAGTAGTGGCGCTACGACTAGTTCTAGTAGTGACGTTATCGTTAGTTGTAGTAGTGGTGCTATCGCCAGTGATGTCCTTATCAGTGACAGTAATTTCGATATCAGTAGTGCTAACAGAGGCGCTAACGCTAATGCTAGCAGTGGCACCAACGCTAGTGCGAGTAGATTCGCTACCTCTACTTGTAGTAGTGGCGCTACCGCTAGTTGTAGTATTGGCGCTATCGCTAGTATTTGGGCTATCGACAATAGTCTTCAATTATCGCCTCAGTGGTATGCTAGTACTAGCAGTGACGCTAACGTTAGTGCTAGTATTTTCGCCATCACTAGTGCTAACAGTGGCGCCAACGCTAGTGCTTGTAGTGGCGCTACTACTAGTTGTAGTAGTGATACCATAGCTGGTTGTAGTAACGGAGCTATCGCAAGAAGTGGCCTTATCATTAGTGCTAATAGTGACACCATACCATAGCGAATTCGTCGTTATGCCCATTGTAATAATTGAATCATTTTCTTTTCGCATAGATCATCGAAAAAGAGCCGTCAATCATCGAAGAGTACGATCCATACAGGAGTTGGCACGGCAGTCAGTATGGATCTCGTTATTCGTTACACGGACGTGATGGTCATAATAAAGGATACACAAGCGGTGGTTCGACCATACACTCAAATAGGTCTGATAGATACTAAACCAAATTCTTCATTTTTTTTATTTTTTCTATTATTCTTTAATTCTTTGTGTGTGAACTTTTCAAATGACATCAATGTTCTTGATTAAGGTCTCTACCGATTGATTCCGATCATTACGCGATTGTGCACTCGCGACCTCATTCCGGAGCCAATGGTCATCGTTCCAGAGGACCGCCTAGTAATTTGTAATAGTTTACTTCTTTTTATTCTTTTTTTTATCGACGTATTGTAAATAAATTACTCAATTTTCAACATCGTACACTACCATAATATGACACAAAATATCAAAAACAGAAACGAAAAAAAACTGTTGAAAAGTAAAGCCTACCAACGAGGTTTTTCGCTCATCTTGCAAAAAAGCGAAAATAACACGAGAGTTAGAGACCATTTTAAGAACAATGTTTGATTCGTCACAAAGAATATCCATAACACATCTTTAACATGCACTAAATGTATCGAATACGTAGAAATGTTAGGTTTAAAAATATATCAACTAAATATACGAAAACAGAACACTAAATATATTTCCTTAATTTTTAGCGATTGATAACGCTTTGTTGCGTTTTTAACCCTAACCAGTGTTAGACAGTCTATGAAATTTGCAAAATAGAAAATCTTACTAGTGCAATAAAACGAAAATTTGTATAACAAATTGCATTGAAAATGCATTTTTTTTAGTAATCGAAGGTGTAAATAATATTATGAGCCATGTTACGTTAAGGAAGCTTTAATTTTGTATTTTACAAAAATTTTATTTGTATGAAATAAAGTCAGTCCAAGTGTAGAATGGTGTTTGATGATTCTAATTAGGTGCAGTCTTGCTTGTTGGTGAGGTCGCGGCTACCTCATCATGATTAAGATAAACCATTGAAATTGGTATAGGAAAGTAGCAAAAGGGTTACTCAAATTCCAACCGCCAATGACAGAATAATTTATGATTCTACTGTGAATCATCGGTGATTCCCCAGTGAATCATCAGTGATTCTCCAGTGAATTATTAGTGATTTCCCGGTGAATCATCAGTGATTCCCCGGTGAATCATCAGTGATTCCCCGGTGAATCATCAGTGATTCCCCGGTGAATCATCAGTGATTCTCCGGTGAATCATCAGTGATTCCCCGGTGAATCATCAGTGATTCCCCGGTGAATCATCAGTGATTCCCCGGTTAACCATCAGTGATTCCCCGATGAATCATCAGTGATTCCCCGGTGAATCATCAGTGATTCCCCGGTTAATCATCGGTCAGTCCCCGATGAACGTTCACGGACGGAAGGACAGGAGCCGAGAAAACATGAACTAGCCTTAACTACTTAATAAAGACCCTACCATCCTGGCTCCTTTGCAGCTGATGAGGCGTGCTCTGTTTTTCTCGATTTTGACTGTAAGTGGGGCTTATATCGATCTCTTAGCAAGAAAAGTCATAGCGAATTGGAGAGCAATGGAACTGCTGTCAAACCTGCGAGAAGCGGGATGAAAATCGAATTTTTAGTTCAAAACGTTTGTGGGAGTGAAAAGAATGGAAAAACTGATCGACTTTTTATAAATTCCAATGGTAACATACACCAAGTAGTCAACACATGCCCTGGAATACAATATTTTGAAACCATTGCGCCACGAGAAGTATTCTCGACCGCGATTCCTACAACGAAGGCTACCTTACTTTAATCGTTTAAGGATGGACAAACTGACGAAACAAAACAAATAACAAGTATGACACCCTCACATACCGAAGTATGTGATTTCATCAGTACACCCATGTCTTGTCGGACTTTGTGTATACCAGCGCAGACACAAAACAAATATAATTTTTGAACATTCAGCACTGCCTTTTATACACTGAAAACATCCGTTAATCGATTAACAAAAACTCTAAATTTTTGTTAATTTTTTCGGAAGTCTAGATGTGGCAGATTGTGAGATAGTTCATTTCTTGACCATTTACATTAAAAAAATTAAAATCGTCTCCGCCTCGACAACCGTTTTTCTTTTAAATTGTGCCGGCCGACACGGTTCTTACCATATAGCTTGAAATGCTGAGGCGATTTGATCGGATAAATTTCATCATTTTTCTCGTCATATTTCTAGTAATTTTTTCAGTTAAGATTATCCAAGTCCTACCACTCCTGTTTTTCTGTACAAACAAAACACAGTGCTTACGTGGCATGGGACCCGTACGAAAGAGAATTCATTTACGGTCGTGTAACCGGAGTTGGGCGCGCTCTAAGGACTCGACAGTTCGAAGCACTAAACCAATTTTCCCCAACTTTTTTAGTTTTCTTTGGAATAAACATAAAACTTTCCTCAATTCTCGAAACCGAAGCGCTAAATTACAAATCGAATGGAAAATACACCTAATGCCCGAGGCATATCATTTTCTATAAACTCACGAACTTTCCATATTTTTTTTGATTCAAAAACAGTTTTACCCCGCGGTAAAACATGCACGAAGGCCACCAAAACTTTCCATAAGTTTCTGCGTTACAATTTTTTCCCATTTTTTCGTCTTTCCTGTAGCAAAAACCCCAAACATTGCTGCCACGTTGACGTGTCTGCTCACAGTGTGTAAAATTACGTGCAATGTGGTTTACCAAACTGTAACGTGATGCATGGAGATGTGCAGAGGCGTACAAAGATGCACCGAGTTCCTTTTTAATGTTATAACACATGTGAAAAACAACATCATGTGTAGATGTAAAACGATACATTTATTACATAGATCGAAGGAAATAAAACTTTTCTTTTTAGATTGGCTAAGTGTCGATTAACCGACGTTTAAGTCCAATATGCCATAATTTTCAACGCGAAAATATATGGCAAAAGTTAAAAGGAATTCGTTATGCTCAACAAAAAATTGTGCCTTCAATACGTAGCGCCCAGCTGGTACAAGACTCGGCAAGTCCGATGCAACGAAGTTCCAATCTTTTATATAGTAGACTTTTCCGGGTAGAAATGGGCATGCTTCATAGATGTTCGTGAGAGTTATTAACGTTTTCTTGAATGCGGCATGGAGAGGAGAATGTTCTATCCCTTTTTGATTTTTACAATAGTCCATTGTACTGTCAATTAACATTGGACGATATTCATTGTTGCTGAATTGATAGAAGGTCTTGATATTGTATGTAACCGTTTCGACTTTGTGGCTTAATGTCAGATTCATGTTCACATGCGTAACATTCCGCGATTTGGTCTTGGTAGTGCACTTAATGTTGCCATGCCTTGGATTAATATCACAGACCACTTTTTCTGTCCGAAGCACAACACCTTCTAAAGACTAAAATGTGGATGATTTTTATGAGGTTCTTAATATGAATGTTCAAAGTACCCAATCTTTACGTTCGTCATGAGCTAAGCAAATTGTTGCAACAAAAATTAATGCTACTTTGGAAACTACCTCCATCGTGTTCACGTTAATGGTGACTGAGGAATTTTTTTTTAAAGTTTCATTTCCTCGCTTAATTGCAAATGAATTGCGCTTAAATAGACTCATATGAAGTAATGATGTCTGGCGGCCGGACTGTAACAATTGTTAAATACATGCAATGAGTGGATCGTTATCTCTCACTGCTCGAGCAGCAAAAAAATCAATTCCACGCGGATATAGAAAATGCTGGACATTAGAAATGGAAGAATTAAAAAAAAATTCGAGGAGCAGGGTGATGATGAAATCTTGGATTGGAATTGTTGAGTGCAGCCAGAAAAACGAAATAGGAATAACGATAGAGATGAGCGCCCCCCCTTTTTTGCTACCCGTGCTCGCCCTACCCGTCAATTTCATACCCGAATCTGCCTGTTCCTCAAATTTTTCTCCAGCACACCTTCAAAAATTGAGTTGAAAACGTTTCAAGCCATAGTTCTAAACAAAAGTGATAGTGTAAAGGTAATCTCGCTCATAAATATTCAAATGAAGCCTAGAGGAAATGTATTATCTATGACGCGCACCACACGAAGCCAAAATTTTATAAAACTCTACAATCATGCACAACTGTGATAACTACCGAGCGATTAATTGTTAAAAATTTTTATCTATCTAGAGCAATAATCTCGTACTTAATTCCCTAGGGCAAAATTGTTTAACTCGATATATTGCTCTCGATAGATAAAACTATATATGCACCGCTGTCCAGGATGGTTTATTTTGACGATTTGGATTATTTCCCACGCCTTCGGCTCGGGAAATAACCTCCAAATCGTCAAAATAGAGCATCCTGGACAGCGGTGCATAATGTACTATTAATTTTGTAGTCCGTTTAACTTCGATTCTCATCCGGTTATTTTTTAATTTTTTTTTTTTAATTTAGTTTAGGTGCATGTCGTCAGATCCCTCCGGAATTTGTGCTGAGGGGAAATTAACGCACTGATCCTGAATTTGTGCTGTCGAATGGTACTAATTTCAGAATTTGTGCTGCTCTGGTGACCCCAGCACAAATTCAGCAAAAAATGCAATTTTGATTTTTCGTCATTTTTGTGAGGGATCCTACTTCAGTTCAAGTTTTCTTCAAAACACCACAGCACCAAAAATTTGTACTGAATTTCTGCTGGCGATTAACACCAACCCCAAGATTTTGCGACATCTGGGCGTAAAGCACAAATTGAAAAACTGACCGAAATTTTCATTTTTCGCTCTTTTTTTGTATGGAGACCCACCCTCTCTCCATTTCGAGTTTTCTTTTAGAAACCTTTGCACCACGAATTTGTGCTGGCGATTAACACCAACCCTAACTTTTTACAACATCTGGTTACCGAGCACAAATTGAAAAAAATCGTCGGAAAACCATTTTTGACACAAGAGCTAGCACAATAATCTACATGCATATCCAAAAAATTAAGTTGTCGAATAATGGATCCGGATAATTACACTGTCGCTTTTTTGTAAAATCGATAAAGAATTTAATTCTGAGCAAAAAAGTCTTCCACGGCATGTCTCGAAAATTTATCGTTGATTTTGCAGTGTATTTTGCGGTAATCTGTTTCTTGTCTGTTACTTCATAAAAAATACCGTTTCCAAAATGTATCCTTCCCAGTGGCGCTGACTAGTGGGGGCAATGGGGGCGGCACGTAAGTCCAGCGCTCTCATTAACTTCCTACTTAGTACTTAAATTAATTTCAATTTTCAAAATTAATTAATTTAATTTAATTTAAGTACTTTCTAAGTAGAAAGTCAATGAGAACGCTGGACTTACGTGCGAATATTGAGTCGTTTCTAACATGCCCATAATCATATCGGTGATTTGTATAAGTCTGATTGTTGTAATAAAAAACTGGACAAGACAGATGTTTTGAGTAAGGTCCAAGCGCATAAAACGTTCTTACACTTCTTAGTAATGAAAATATCTTAACTAAGAGCCACGCAATTCAAGATATTCTATGGGGGCCGCCCCCATTGCCCCCACTAGTCGGCGCCACTGATATCTTGAGTCCAAAATTCAAAAATGACCTGTTTTTTTCGAACTGTGGTTATTATTTCATATAAGCTCCATATATTAAAAAACTTATTATTTGAAATATTCCTAAAATTTCTAATAATAAGATCTGAAGCAAAATTATATTTGAGAATAATTATTTTTTTGAAAACTCAACACTTTTCTACAAGCGCCGATTTTTGCGCTGAAATGCGTCGCCGCCGCCAACTATCAATTTAACTTGCGCCGAAACGAGCCGCCGAAAAAAATACTTCAGCCGGTTCAAGCCGCCGCCGATGCTTCCAAAAATTTTTCGGCACCCGCCTCTAATCTTAACTATTTGTTGTTTGTTGTTTATTGAATCGGTTTTTGACGTTTTTTGATTTTTTACTTTTTGATTTGGACATTTGTGCAGATACGCCTAATTTATTGTATCGTAACGTTTTGATGGTTTTTTAACGAGGTCTATGACAGCAATCATAGACACTCTTTTTCCATGTCATCTAGAAGATAGAAGACAATAAAATGCAATTCATCATCAATGTAATAAATGACGAGGTAGAACACATGTGAAAAACAACATCATGTGTAGATGTAAAACGATACATTTATTACATATATCGGAAGGAAATAAAACTTTTCTTTTTAGTTTTATATATATTTATTAACCGAACGAGTAACCGAAAAAGTAAGGAAATAAAACTATCGCAGATTGGCTAAGTGTCGATTAACCGACTTTTAAGTCCAATATGCCATAATTTTCAACCCGAAAATATATGGCAAAAGTTAAAGCGTATTCATTATGTCCACCAAAAAATTGTGCCTTCAATACGTAGCGCCCAGCTGGTACAAGACTCGGCAAGTCCGATGCAACGAAGTTCCAATCTTTTATATAGTAGACTTTTCCGGGTAGAAATGGGCATGCTTCATAAACGTTCATGAGAGTTATCAACGTTTTCTTGAATGCGGCATGGAGAGGAGAATGTTCTATCCCTTTTTGATTTTTACAAAAGTCCATTGTACTGTCAATTAACATTGGACGATATTCATTGTTGCTGAATTGATAGAAGGTCTTGATATTGTATGTAACCGTTTCGACTTTGTGACTCAATGTCAGATTCATGTTCACATGCGTAACATTCCGCGATTTGGTCTTGGTACTGCACTTAATGTTACCGTACATTGGATTAATATCACAAACCAGTTTTTCTGTCCGAAGCACAACACCTTCTAAAGACTAAAATGTGAATGATTTTTATAAGGTTCTTAATATGAATGTTCAAAGTACCCAATCTTTACGTGCGCCATGAGCGAAAAAAATTGTTGCAACAAAAATTAATGCTACTTTGGAAACTACCTCCATCGTGTTCACTTTAATGGTCACTGAGGAATTTTTTTTTAAAGTTTCATTTCCTCGCCTAATTGCAGTGAATTGCGCTTAAATAGACTCATATAAAGTAATGATGTCTGGCGGGCGGACGCTTATATTAAATTGTTAAATACATGCAGGGCCGTAGCCAGACCAAAAAGTCAGGGGGGGGGGCCCTGGCCCTCAAATTCAAAACGAATTCAGGTCCGTAGCGAGAAGGAAATTTTGGGAGGTTGGGGGGCGTAGAGGGGTTTGACGTGGGCGCTGCCCTAATTGTTAAAAAATTATATGGAACTTAAAAATTCAGAATTTATTTTCAGTTACATCACGGATGATCTGTTACCTAGTACAATTGTAACTTTCTTTTACGATTGTCATTGAGTCATTTCAATACTTGATCAATCGGAAAGCTCGCAAGCTTTTTTTTCTCAAAGGCCAGAAATGTCAAATCGCGTAGTCTTTTATCATTCATCGACATTCTCTTAGGAGTGCCTATACGATCCAGTGCCGAAACTCACAAACTGAAGTGCTGCTACCAAATGTGTCGACAGCGGCCATCATTTCGTAAACGGCTGGGAATGCTTCTCGTATTTTATATAACTCCAACAAAATATTGAAACGTTCTTTGAACTTTATGTTTTCACCTATTTGAAGCTTTTCATACTCTATTTTCTTCCTTTCAATGTAAGCTTTAGTAACACTCATTTCCTCTTTTGAAGGTAACTTCATGCCGAACTTCTTCAGAGGCATTAATTTCTCGTAACAAAAATCGGCTGCATCGGAAGCTGCTAACAAAATTTCATTATTTTCGTTGAATCTTCGTTTCATTTCAGCAGTAAATATATCAATGACTGCATTGAAATCAGCTCTAAGGTCTACATTCGTATCGTCGCTTCTATCCCCAGTTCGATCAGTAATGATGAACTCGTTTAATGTCACCGATCTCGTTTTCTTACGCGTTGGTCTGCTTTGAATCGAAGATTCAGGTAAGAACTTCTCGCTTTCACTCAAAATTCTTTCATAATTAGACGCTGAACGGAGATCCACAACTTTCGACAAAACTTCGTTGATGACTGGCACAGCTTCCCGATATCCAACGTCACTTGATTGTAGTATCTTGTCCGCTGGAGAAATAAGGTTCAAAAATTCTTTCACGAATACTAACAGAATCGCCTTCAGAATCGCCTGTGTTATGCCAGTGGCCAAAGCAATGTCGTCAGCGTTGAACTTATGCACCATTCTACCAGTAACCTGTCAGAAATTACTTGGTATATTTCGTTCTTTTAGTAAATTAATAGTTATTTTCATAACTAGGGGAGAAAATAGAAAATTTCAATGAGAGTAAAATTGTGACCTGAGCCAAAAAAGGAATGCAACTAAAGTTTGCGCCCAGAGGGGCGGTGTTTTTCGTGTTGTTGATATGACCACCAAATGTAACCGGTGGTTGAAGCGATGTACGTAAGGAACTGGACGATTCAATATTGTTTGCATAATTCATTGAATTCCCCCGTTGTCTCCGCTCATCACATTAGCGCCATCATAACATTGACTCAATATGCTTCGTGTGCGGAGTCCACACTTCGTAATCTTCTCCAAGATCATTTTAGCATTGCTATCTACGTCTAATTCAGTTGTTGTCTGGAAACCTAATGACGAATCCATCGGCTTGCCTTTCGATACATAACGAACAGCTAAAGCAACGCCTTCTCGGTGTTTTCTGTCCTTCGTTCCATCAACAAGAATTGTGAAGAAATCGACGTCCGCTGAATTAATGTCGCTGACAATTTGTTGCTCAACCAATTCGGCAATTGTTGCAATTATTTCATTTTGAATGTCCGGTGACAAATAAGTGCAATTTTTGGGCATAATTTCTTGGCATTCTCACAGTTCTTCAGAATCCTTTAACTTAAACTCAAAGAGGTTCCGGAAAATTCCGCTTTCTCGGTCTTAATCCCAGTCGCCTCGAAAAGGTAGTTCATTTTCAATCAAAAAGTAGATCACTTTAATAACACTCTTCATATAAAATCTTCACTTTGTCGACTAAAAGACAATAATTCTGACACTGTTGATTGGTTGTTGTCTCTGTCAGGTTTCTCTGTCCAAGAGCTCATTGATTTGATGTGATTAAAGGATAACTCGTGGAGGTAGAATCCGGTGGACTTGTCCATAGCTTTTTTCCAATTTGAGAAGCCTGACACAGTAAACATAGGTTCCTTTCCCCCACTAACGTCGAAAGCACGACATGGAAAACAAAACGCTGCATTTTGGGATGCCGAGTGTTCGAGCCATTGAAAAGTGTCGAGCCACTTTGCTTGCAAACGACGTTGATGATCTCCGAAAGTGGTTAAAGGAAATTGAAATTATCTGAATGTTCTCGCTGTCATGTTCCTATCGATCGAATTTATTGGTGTTTATTTTAAATTTAAATTTTAAATTTAAATTTGAAACAGTAGAGCGTTCATTATAATACGAAAACATAATTTATAATTTTACTCGTTGTCCCACCGAAAACTTGTCATTACATGTATATGTGCACCCCACGGAAATTGTTCATTACATGTCATTCATTACATGCTATTCATTACATGTAGCCCCCACCGGAAACTTCTCATTACATGTATATCTGTATGCAATGACGCGTTTTCGGTTGGGACACCGAGTAAAACAGCATACAGTGGGGGATACTTAATAAGTCATCCATTCTAGATAATTTTGTGACATTCGCAAAATCATTCGTGTATTTTTAAGCAACTCGCTTTTTGACGCTTTTTTTCGTTTTTTGACTCTTGTAGTTGTATACCTCGCCTTCGGCTCGGGATACAAACTCTACACTCGTCAAAAAACAGTTTTCAAAGCTTTTTGCTTAAAAACACCCTCTTGAGTTTGGCTCATTTCAAAAAATTAATCCCTCATGTAATGACTTATTTCCGCATCCCCCACTGTAATCTACCATTCCCTTTACCTTGAGAAACACAAACATTTTGGATTGCACTATCTGAAACACTTGGGGATTGAATGGGATTGCTCGCGCTTGCATTTTCTTTTGCTTTATCGCCATCAGAATGTTCCTCTGAAAAGAAATCAGAAAGGTTCTGTTGTTTCAAATTCTTTTTCATTTTTTCGAAACTATGTAGAATGTACACATAGAAAATTGAATTCTTCAGTTTGAATGTTATTTTGAAAACATAAAAATAACTGACATACGCCAACGTTCGCGTGAACTTGAACTTATTCAGAATATTTTACTTCGTTTTAAATAAGCCAATGAAATTCCATTACAGGCTCTCGTGAGAGTATTAAATTAACAAAAATACTCTCTGTGAGCTTTCATTGCAACGGTAGGGTGCATCATATATTTTTAATTGTACATTTTTATTTCCGTTCCAAAGACTTCGGGGGGGCACAACAACTCCCAGGGGGGGCAATGCCCCCCTCCCCCGGCCCCCTCCTAGCTACGGGCCTGAATACATGCAATGAGTGAATCGTTTGTCTTTCCTTCCGATCGAATGATGAAAAGTTTTAATGAGAGTTGCGGGAAAGTTCTTTCCGTTCATTAGAGTTTAATTGTTAATTGTTGATTAATTGTTAAAAATGTTTAATTCGTTTAATTTCGTTTTTGTAATAAGCAATTTCTAGAAACATACAGAAAATTGATTTTTTGGAAAAGAATACGAAGATTGCGAAAAGTCCATAAATTTTAAGAGTTTTCGAATTTACGATGGTTTAAATTACATTTCGATAAATTGTTTGACGATGGTAGAATTCAGCACGACAAAGAGTTTAGTACGAAAAAGGATTTGCTTGATTTGCAGCCATTAAATTTTCAATTATAAAATATTCAAAGTAAAATATTTTTAGAGTCCTACAATTTTGTTGATGTTAGCTTATACATTGTTAGGACATACTAAATTGTATGCAGCAATGAATTAGCATGAAAGCAACAAGTCGTACATTCAAATGACAAGAATCAAAATTAACTTTAATTGAATTTCAGTTTGTCTGCAATGAGAAAATACATTACATTATTTCTCAGTCACTTAAACTAAAAAATCAAAAATTCCTTTCAATTGTATCGTTTCCCGCAGCCCCCGGTTTCTATGTTCTATGTTCCATCATGCTCGAAGCGGTAGCGGAGAGCGTGACGCAGTCCCCACACCCCAAAAAAAACGTCCACAAACCCAAAAACCTCCATACAAAAACCTTTGGGACAAGACACCATGTATAGGCGAAGTTTTGAGTTTTTTCCCCTCGCCCCTCTTCCCCTCCAAATTATCGCAGCAGCTTTCCAACAAGCCCTCACTCATCAAAATCGGTTGAAAATTGGCTGAGATATCGAGGTTTGAAAATGGTACTTTCCCATACATCTTACCAGAATTCCATTGTTCTCATTATTACGTAAACTTTTTTTCTGATCTGTCGGTTTCTATCTATCTACCTATCTATGTTCTATGTTCTATAAATAATTTACGATCTCGAGAACTAGACAGCCGATTTTGATGAAATTTTCAGGGAACGTCAGAATCGGTCCTAAATGAAAAATTTCATATGCCGCTTTTCCGGGAAAACTCTGGAAAAGCCGTGGCATGTGGAAAAGCGGTCAATTTTGAGGGTTTTTCAGGTAATGCTCGGAGTTTTCGAATTTTAGCTCCGGAGTGACAATACCTAGAGAGTTGGTGTCTTCTAGAAAGTTTTAGAGTATGGTCGGGAGAATTTTTTGGGATATTAAGAAAATGTATTTGAGCTATCTTGAATTTTCCCAAGCGAAAAATTGTGAATTTTTTGGTTTTTGAATTTTAGCTCCGGAATGACAATACTTAGAGAGTTTCTTCGGGAAAGTTATAGAGATTGGTGAGGAGAATTTTTTGGGATACTAAGAAAATGGCTGCCAGCTGTCAAAGGGGCGCCATCTTGGATTTTCGTAAGAGAAAAATTGTGTTTTTATGGTTTTCGAATTTTAGCTCCGGAGTTACAATACCTAGAGAGTTGGTTTGTTCCGAGCGATTATAGAGTTTGATCAGAAGAATTTTTTGGGATTTTCAGAAATCTGCCATCTTGGATTTTTGTAAGGTATAAATTATGCTTCTTTGGGTTTTCGATTTTTAGCTCCGGAATGATAACACTTAGAGAGTTGGTTTCTTCTAGAAAGTTATAGAGTTTCATCAGGATAATTTTTGGTTTCATTAGAAAATGGCTGCCAGCTGTCATAGCGGCGCCATCTTGAATTTTCGTTTATGCTTTTTCGGTTTTCGAATTTTATCTCCGGAATGACGCTACTTAGAGAGATAGTTTCTTCGGGAAAGTTATAGAGTTTCATCAGGAGAATTTTTTGGGATCATAAGAAAATGGCTGCCAGCTGTCAAAGTGACGCCATCTTGAATTTTTTGCTATCGTCTGAATTAGAATAGCCAGACAGTTGGTTTCTTCGGGAAAGTTATAGAGATTGGTGAGGAGAATTTTTTCGTTATCCTAAGAAAATGGCTGCCAACTGTCAAAGTGACGCCATCTTGGAATTTTTGCCATCTTCTGAATTAGAATAGCTAGAGAGTTGGTTCCTTCGGGAAAGTTCGATAGATGACTTGGGCATCATTTTGATGAATAGAAAGCGGGGTCGCCGAGGCGCGGAAGTTGGCCAAAATTGAGGCGAAAGTTTTCGCCAAAAAATGTTTTTCGTCGGAATCGATAGATATTGACTTGGGCATCGTTTTGATGAATAGAAAGTGGGGTCGCCGAGGCGCGGAAGTTGGTCAAAATTGAGGCGAAAGTTTTCGCCAAAAAATTGTTTTCAAAAAATAGAAATTTTTTTAACAACTGAAAACTTCCAAAACGACTAATATGACAACAAAAACTTTTTAAAAGGTAAAGTGCGACGCAGTCCCTAATGTCCACTTCCAAAATTAATGATATCAGTGGAGGTGACGCTTGCGCTGAAAATACGCATAAATTTCCTTTACGACAACGTTACCCTGTGTTCAAAAAATCGCGTCACAAATCTCAGACCCAACGACGAAATAATTTTTCTGTACTTTCAGTTTTTACGCTGCAAAAATTTAACATTCGTGTCTTTTTGCGAAGATTGTTTTGTGTTTTAAATTTTTGCGTGTGAAAACTGAAAGTGTTGAAAAATTATTACGCTGGCATTTGTGACGCGATTTTTTGAACACAGGGTAACGTTGTCGTAAAGGAAATTTATGCGTATTTTCAGCGCAAGCGTCACCTCCACTGATATCATTAATTTTGGAAGTGGACATTAGGGACTGCGTCGCACTTTACCTTTTAAAAGGTTTTTGTTGTGATCTATCTATTAATAATTTTCGATCTCGAGAACTAGACAGCCGGTCTTCCTGAAATTTTCTGGGAACGTCAGTCTCGGCCCCAAATGACAAATTACATATGTCGCTTTTCCGGGAAAATTCTGGAAAAGCCGTGGCATGTGGAAAAGTGGTCAATTTTGAGGGTTTTTAGGTAATGCTCGGACTTTTCGAATTTTAGCTACGGAGTGACAATAGCTAGAGAGTTGGCTTCTTTGGGAAAGTTATAGAGTTTGGTCAGGAGAATTTTTTGGGATCTTAAGAAAATGGCTGCTAGCAGTCAAACCGGCCCCATCTTGAATTTTCCCAAGCAATAAATTAGGTTTTTTTTGGTTTTCGAATTTTAGCTACTAATAAAAAAAATACTAATAATAATACTAATAATACTAATAATAATAATACTAATAATACTAATAATAAAATACTGAGAGTTTGTTTCTTCGGGGAAGTTATAGAGTTTGATCAGCAGAATTTTTTGGGATTTTCAGAAATCTGCCAAAGTGACGCCATCTTAGATTTTTGTTAGGTATAAATTATGCTTCTTTAGGTTTTCGAATTTTAGCTCCGGAGTGATAACACTTAGAGAGTTGGTTTCTTCTAGAAAGTTATAGAGTTTGGTCAGGAAAATTTACCCCGCGGTAAAACATGCACGAAGGCCACCAAAACTTTCCATAAGTTTGTGTGTTATAATTTTTTCCCATTTTTTCGTCTTTCCTGTAGCAAAAACCCCAAACATTGCTGTCACGTTGACGTGTGCCTGCTCACAGTGTGTAAAATTACGTGCAATGTGGTTCACCAAACTGTAACGTGATGCATCGAGATGTGCTAATGTGCAGAGGCGTACCAACATCCACCGAGTTCCTTTTTAATGTTATAAATGACGAGGTAGAACACATGTGAAAAACAACATCATGTGTAGATGTAAAACGATACATTTATTACATATATCGAAGGAAATAAAACTTTTCAACAAGTGTCGATTAACCGACGTTTAAGTCCAATATGCCATAATTTTCAACGCGAAAATATATGGCAAAAGTTAAAAGGAATTCGTTATGTTCAACAAAAAATTGTGCCTTCAATACGTAGCGCCCAGCTGGTACAAGACTCGGCAAGTCCGATGCAACGAAGTTCCAATCTTTTATATAGTAGACTTTTCCGGGTAGAAATGGGCATGCTTCATAGATGTTCGTGAGAGTTATTAACGTTTTCTTGAATGCGGCATGGAGAGGAGAATGTTCTATCCCTTTTTGATTTTTACAATAGTCCATTGTACTGTCAATTAACATTGGACGATATTCATTGTTGCTGAATTGATAGAAGGTCTTGATATTGTATGTAACCGTTTCGACTTTGTGGCTAAATGTCAGATTCATGTTCACATGCGTAACATTCCGCGATTTGGTCTTGGTAGTGCACTTAATGTTGCCATGCTTTGGATTAATATCACAAACCACTTTTTCTGTCCGAAGCACAACACCTTCTAAAGACTAAAATGTGGATGATTTTTATGAGGTTCTTAATATGAATGTTCAAAGTACCCAATCTTTACGTTCGTCATGAGCGAAGCAAATTGTTGCAACAAAAATTAATGCTACTTTGGAAACTACCTCCATCGTGTTCACGTTACACCATTAACTGAGGAAATTTGTTTTAAAGTTTTATTTCCTCGCTTAAATACGAATAAATTTCGCTTAAATAGACTCAAATGAAGTAATGATGTCTGGCGGCCTGACTCTTACAATTGCTAAATACATACAATGAGTGGATCGTTTGTCTTTCCTGCCGATCAAATGATGCAATTTTTAATGAGAGTTGCGGGAAAGTTCGTTCCGTTCATTAGAGTTGGCATGTTACCCTATCTCCATAAGGACCGACAGATAAACAATGTCAAATCACAATGGAACTTCCAAAAGTCAAACTGGTTATCTTTCACTGCTCGAGTCGATGCAGGTATAAGATTCATACCAAATGATATCAATCAACACCAACGATTTTTGGGTATTATCAAGGGAGCAGCAAAAAAATCAATTCCACGCGGATATAGGAAATGCTGGACATTAGAAGTGGAAGAATTATACAAAACATTCGAGGAGCAGGGTGATGATGAAATCTTTGAATTGAATTTTTGAGTGCAACCAGAAAAACGAAATAGGAATAACGATAGAGATGAGCGGCTCCTCTTTTTTGCTGCCCGTACTCGCCCTACGCTATCCCGAAATTTCAAAAAAATGCCCGTTGGAAATTTGCCCGTCAATTTCATACCCGAATCTACCGTTCCTCAAATTCTTCCCTAGCACACCTTCAAAAATTGAGTTGAAAATGTTTCAAGCTATAGTTCTAAACAAAAGTGGTAGTGTAAAGGTAATCTCGCTCATAAATATTCAAATGAAGCATAGAGCAAATCTATTTTCTATTGATAAAAATTTTCAATTTTGTAGTCCGTTTAACTTCGATTCTCATCCGTATATTTTTTATTTTTTTTTTTTTTTGTAATTTAGTTTAGACGTAAAATTGACGTGATGCTTGTGTTCATCTGTTCGACATGATCGTGATATAACTTACGAAATAACTTACGAAATATTTATTTGAAAAGATCTGAGTTTTTACAGGTTGGAATGACGGCTTAGCCTGACCACCTCAGCTTATTCAGTTTTGCTGTATGACATAGAAATTTTAAATAAAAATCGCTCATTCTTCAAATGAAGATATTTTCCATTGGCTTTCTCTATGTAAAATTGGTTATTCAAATTTGAAATCGGGCATGTCGCCCGTTAAATTTGTGCCTACCCTACCCTGGCCCTAAATTTAAAAAAAATGCCGCCCTAAAACGTGCCATTTAAATTTGTGAACTGCCGGTACGATTCCCTATCGGGCACGAACATAATTTGAAATTTCGTCCCGCCCGCTGATCTCTGAACAACGAACAGAAGACATGGATTTTACACATTCCAGTAGGAAGAGCTGACGTTTGATATGTCATCCAGAAAAGGCCTCGAAGCCGGCAAAAACCAAGTCAAATATAGACCCAAACTCAACTGCATCAATCATCGCGCAGAATACAAAAAGAAAATTTTTTACTAACACAGAATTTAACAATCCATTTTCGACAGAAGAGCTGGACGAAGCAATTAGCTCAATTAAACTGGGGAAAGCTGGTGTATTGGATATGGATTATACCCAATTTATGAAGCTCTTAGGAAAGTGCGCACGAATTTGGGTCTTAAAACTTTTCAATAAAATACTAAAACTGTCGGAACTTCCATCATTGCTTATGAAAACAATCATCGTTGCCCTCCCGAAGTAGCGTCTAATTGCTCTGCTGGGCGTAATCTGTAAGCTGTCGGAACGGCTCGTTTATAATCTAATGAAAGGACCTTCTGATGATATATTCCCTGCTGAACAGGCTGCATTCGGACCGAATCGAAGCTGCGCCCCCTACGAAAACCCGACAGCAATAATCATCTTGAACATCGACCCAGTAACTAATAAACCGGGATCTAAGGTTTTTTGTGTCACCTGATATTATAAGTATATCATAGACAATTATTTTTAATTCTCCAAAAATGATCTGTTATCAACTTTCAGGACCGATATCAACTTCGACATTTTTATAGAAATGTGATGTTATTTTGAATGAAATTATAAATATTAACAAATAATAATCGAAAAGAAGATGGCGGTTTTCGGTCGGGTGGTAATAAACTGATAGAGCAATTATTCATTTTTAACGAACCGAAAAAAAAACGGAAATAAATTAAATTTTACCGGAAAAATGTGATCGAAATAAATTTCGAAACTACCTGCGTTAAATTGGTTGATAGATCAGAAAAACAAAATTAGCGAAATTAAATCAAATTTTACCGGAAAAAAGTGATCGAAATAAAATTCGGAACTACCTGTTGCTAAATTAAATGATCGACCAAAAATTCTATTCTGTAGTCTGTAATTTATCATTTTTAGTCTATCGATTGAATTTTTGGTCGATCATTTAATTTAACAGCAGGTTGTTTCTAATTTTATTTCGATCCCTTTTTTCCGGTAAAATGTAATTTAATTTCGGCATTTTTTTTTCTGGTCGATAAATTGCATTTCTTCTTCTTCTTCTTCTTTCTTAGCCTTTAATGTATCCACTGCTGGATGTAGGCCTCCCCCATAGATCGCCATTTCTCCCGGTCCATTGCCACTTGTTGCCAATTCTTGCCTGCCGTTTTTTTGATGTCGTTGGTCCATCTTTCCGGTGGACGTCCCATTGGTCGTTTCGTTGGCAGCCGCCATTGCATAATTGTTTTCGTCCATCGATTGTCGGTCATTCTGGCAACATGCCCGGCCCAATTCCATTTTAGCGACGTTATTCGTGCCACGACGTCGGTGACTTTCGTTTGATCCACTCGTTTGTCATCTTGTCTCTGAGTGAGATTCCTAGCATTGCTCTTTCAATGGCCCTTTGTGCAACTCTCAACTTGTTCGCCGATGCTTTGGTTATTGTGAGAGTTTCGGCTCCGTATGTCAGGACTGGCAGCACACACATATCGAACACTTTCCTCTTCAGACTGTTGTTCATGTTGCTCTTGAAAATGTAACGCAATTTGCCGAACGCCGCCCAACCAAGACCGATCCCTCTTTTTATTTCAGCCGTTTGATTGTCGAGGCCGAGTTTCATGACATGGCCGAGATACTTGTACGAATCCACGGTTTCAATTTCCTCGTTTCCGATTTTGATTGGTGTAGCGCCAACGATGTTTGTCATAACTTTCGTTTTCGACATGTTCATCTTCAAACCAATTTTTTGGGCTTCCTCGTTGAGCTGCAACAGCATCGCTTCAATCTGTTCTAGAGTCGTTGATGTCAGGGCAATGTTTGCCCCCACGGGAAAAGGTAAAGTCGGCGTGTCTGTCAACAAGGAAGTGTTTTTGCACCAGCATATTACAACATTTACACCAGTGACATGCCAGTAACACGGTCAACGAAGTTCCCTATCTACTGACGATCTGGGAGGTGCGGAAATTGAATGAAAAAACAAGATTTTCCTAAATTTCTAATGTTTTCTTAGTCAATTAGTTCTTAGTACAATTTATAAATTTTAAGGAATAAGAGTTCCAAACTTTATTCATGAGTAAATATACTTTCTATACTGTTTAAAGAATTTATTAAATTTATAAATTTTCATTATCTCTTTTTTTTTTTCAAATTAATTAATTTTATTTTAGCAAACCTTGATAATTACAATTAAAGCATATAATACACCGTGTCTAAATTTTCTGTGCTTTCAGGAATTGTCCCGAGGATAGAAGCTGCGTTTCCACGCTGCAGCGCTATGCTGATTCTCTGAATCAGGAAGGCTTTGGATCGGCTTTCTCCTGTTTTCTCCACTAGCTTCTTTCCTATTTCGCCAATGAATTTTCTTCCCACGTCGCCCCATGTACCTAGTGTCTCGATGGCTATCGGGATAAAGCAAAATCGATCTTCCAACGAAGAATATTTCGTCGTTTTTACGGTTTCTCTGAATCTTGCTGCACCACCAGCCCGTTTGCTTGTAGATTTTAAATATGTCTTCCAAACTGTGTCACCACAAGTGAAATCCCATACAAGTGGTTTGCCCCTTTTCCAAGGTATAATCGTCAAGCCGTCAGGTTTTTTCCCATCACTTCTGTTACACCCCGATGGCTCTCTGATTGAGGGGATGTCACATGATGTCAGCGCCCGCTTAATCAGGCCATTAATGACTTCGTGTCTGGCTTTCCTGCCAGCGCTTCTTTTACAAGCCAATCCATCTCTAGTAAACTAAAAGTTAACAATCTCGTGCATTTTTATCAGCTGCCAAATTTTGGCCGCTTCGCAGTTTTGTCAATGCACAAAAAATATTGGAAAATTAGATAACAGCTGAATTTTGAGAGCAAACAAATTCAAAGCAACCTGATCGAACAATTACGTCGGCTTTGAAAAGATCTCTATTAGAAGCTGGTCATGTTACTAAAAGGCAGTTTTGAAAATGCTAAGGAAATATTTACAAAAAATCATAAAATGTGTCATTTTTATTAAACACCGAATTTTCGTTTCCAATTTCTCAAAAATGGAATCTGATGACCCCGAAGGCGAGATCGTGTGTCCCATCTGCGAAAAATTGTGCAAGTCGGTAGCAGGTCTCCGCCAACACGTAACTAAAAGCCATTCCCAGTTAGAAATCGATGATGGAATAGCTAGAAGAACTGGGCCGAGTAGTCAGCAAACACAGCCATCGACAACATGGAATAAGTTTCAAATCATCGCAGAAACAAACAGTGGGAAATCATACCAACAATTCGACATCTTAGAGACGGATGCATCGGGAAATTGTCTCTTTTCGTCTGTATGGGATTTCCTAAAGGAACCAAGCAACGGATGCGCTGACATTCCACAGAACCGTAACGAACTTCGGAGGAAAGCAGTGGATTTCATCACAGCAACGAATGCGAACGGCGGGGAATCGAACTTCTCTCGTTTCAAGGATTCCATTGTCACCAATTTACAACACTCCATTGTAGGACTGTCGAGTGATGATCTGTCGGAAGAGGTTATACAATCGATGTACTCTAGTCATATGGCCACACCCGGCATTTACGGCACAATAGCGGAGCTATGCGCATTGTCAGAAATTTTCGATTTCGGTTACTGCGTCATTCGAGAAAACGATCCAGAAAACTTCTCATGTTTTAATTATGGTTCTCTACAAAACCGCAATAATAGGCCAACAATACACTTGCTGTTTAACGGTGACATTCGACGAGGCCACTTCCGCTACTTACGTCCGGTGGACAAATCACATTGTTCACCGATCGAGCCAGGAAGATGATGAATTGCATTTTATTGTCTTCTATCTTCTAGATGACATGGAAAAAGAGTGTCTATGACTGCTGTCATAGACCTCGTTAAAAAACCATCAAAACGTTACAATACAATAAATTAAGCGTATCTGTACAAATGTCTAAATTGAAAAGTAAAAAATCAAAAAACGTTAAAAAACGAACATAGATAGAACATAGAAAATCAAATTCAAAACAACAAACAACAAATAGTTAAGATCGAGTAAATCTAAGTCAAAAATATCAACAAAAATATCTAACAAATAGTTAAGATCGAGTAAATCTAAGTCAAAAATTTAAAGAAAAAAAAAATTCGTCAAAAGTGAAAAAGCAAATTCAACTAAAGCGTATCGTCAAAAATAGTATATCGTCGTAAATCATATCAAATAAATCAGTCGTCATAGAATACGTCGAAGTGGAGCCAGAATGTAGTAACGGCCAGCCAATTACAGAAACTCCGGCGAAAAGTAAACTGTGCAATCAGAAAATAAATTTAATTTTTTGGAAAACATCAGATAAATGGAAAAGGTTAATCACCGGGTAAGTGCTTTCGGTTTTAAATGATATTTGTGAAAAGAAAGCACCAAAACAAACACATCACCCAACAAGGCCGAAGGTACCGAACACCGAGTCATCAAGCTTGTGGACTTCTCTTCTGAATTCACGTGACGGAAGGGTCGGATCGATGTGGTTGGCAGCAATATTAAATAGTCGACATGCGAAGTTTAGTGGTGAGAATTGTGAATACTCATGGGAACTACCAGTGATTCTAATCAATGAAGATCTACGTAGAATTCGCGTGCCATCGTTCAATATGAGTTTATCACGGATAAACTGACAGTTTAGTTTCCCTGTGAGAACATCATGAATGAAAAATATCGCTGCATCGGTCCGACGTCTCAAAAGTGAAACGAGCTGAAGTTCTTCACATCTTTCAGCATATGGACGAATACGATATGGATTAGAATCGCCTTCGACTCGACGATTACGGTTTGCATATAAAACGAACTGTCTTTGGACACTTTCTATGGATTGGATGTGAACCGAGTGGTGCGGTGACCAAATCGTACTGGCAAATTCTAGATGCGAACGGACTATGGCTGAATATAGCATCTTGGCTGTATCGACGTTGAACCTAGCGTAGCATTGGCGTTTCACAAACGAAAGCATTGCCATGGCTTTCTTGACTGCCAATTCAAGGTGTCCATTGAAAGTATAGTCGTCGTCATACGTTACACCGATGTCTTTCGTACAGTTAACACGTTCAATCACATCGCCATTTATATGATAGTTCGCCAGGACTGGAGAACGTTTTCGGTGGATGGTGATAACTTTACATTTGCTGGCATTGAGCTCAAGATCGTTGTCGGAGCACCATTTTATAAAGTTGTTTATGGCTTTTTGCATTGAGTGAGTATCTTCGATCGTTGATATGCTGTTGTGAACTATTTTCTTGTCGTCAGCAAAGTTGATGTCTCTAGTAGGACCAGGTGGACAATCCGAATCATCAAAAAAGATAACGAACAATAGAGCTGCCAGAACAGATCCTTGACCAATCCCAGAGAGTACGTCGATCGCATCGGATTTACAAGAATTTATCTTCACCTTTTGTTTTCTGCCTGACAGGAAGGAACAGAACCACAGAAGAATCGAATTGCATAGCTGGTATTTGACGATTGACATCTTCTTCACTAATCGGACTGAACGAATAACGTCGAATGCTTTGTGTATGTCAGCAAGGAAGATATCGGTTTGTTGGTTGTTGTCAAAGGATTCGTGAACCAATATCGATAACTCCATCAGGTTAGATTCAACTCTTCGACCTGGGAAGAATCCATGTTGAGTCGGTGTTGAATGCGGGAAAACGTTGTACTTCAAATGTTCCACAATCACAATCTCAAACACTTTGGCACAGTTAGGGGCGAGGCATACCCCACGGTAATTAGTGACATCACTCTTCTTGCCTGACTTAAATACTGGAGTTAAGTGACCCATTTTCCAGCGATCAGGGTAGTGACATTCCATTAATGACTTCGAGTAAATCATCACTAGTGGATGGGACAATTCATCTGCACATTCACGGAGGAACAGGGGAGCCATCTTATCTGGGCTAACACCTTTGCTTAAGTCCATACTCAAAAGGATTTTCTTCACGATATCGTGGGTGATCGTGATGTTTGTGAACCCAATATCGTCTCTACTGTTAATGAACGAGATCAGTTCAACCATCTCTTTGTCATCATCGGGGTATCGCTTGTATACGGAAGCAAAATATTTGGCAAACAAGTTTGCTTTTTCAGTGTCATTCGTTGCAACTTCATCGCCAAGTGTCATTTTACCAGGTAGGATCGTTTTCTTGTATTTTGAATTGATGTAGTTCCAGAACTTTTTTGGCTGTTTCTTATAGGTAGATGCGAGATCACGCAGAAAGGATCATCAGATCGTCACGGTATCTTTCAAATTCATTCTTAACAGCAATGAATGAAGAGTTGTCTGCATTTTTCGGGTCAATGGCAGATCGGTTGAGGAACTTTTTATACTCACGGTTACGCCTGTTCTTCAGATTAATCAGTTTGCCATCAAACCATATCGGATGATTCGACAAACGAAGCGTTGCCTTTGGTACCAGGAGATCAAGGATCCGGTAGCACTCGTCATAGAAAGCATTCAACATCTCGTCTGAATTCTTTCCATCAAACAGGGCGTCGAAATCAATTTTTGCAAGTTCTTCACGGATTAAGCCGTATGGAGCCTTCTTGAAGCAATAGATCTGCTCAGTGGATGGTGAGGCAGAATAAACAGCCGGTTCACATTCGATCAAACATTGAGTTTGCACGTGCGCAACGTCCTGTGATGAACCTGGGATCAGTGGAAGATCAGCTGGACTGACAAGGAACAGCTCAGGCATGTTGGTGTAGACGAGGTCGAGAACATTTCGTGATGAGTTCTGTAAGTCGGACATTTGAAATAGACCGCAGCTCAGAAGAGTTGAAGTCATTTCTCTCGCAATGTTAGCCTGAATCGATGTAGAGTCTCCAATCAGCGGCAAAAAATCAAATCCATCTTCGTTGGCGTGCCATTTAACAGAAGACATGTTAAAATCACCGATGGCAAGAAAGATGTCGCCATGATTAATCATCGAATGTGCAGCTTTAATTGCTCTCAAATGGGATGAATAAACTTCTTCAGAGGATCCGTATTGAATGTATAATCCATATACGTAGAAGTTGGAGTTAGTTGACCGAAGATGAATCCTTATGCAAATGGCTTCGAGTGGTTTTAGTTCCGGTACATCAACAATTTCACTGTCATATTTACAATCAACTGCGATCAGCACACCTCCAGCTTTGCTAGCACTAATGTTCGAGTCCTCTCTATCTTTACGGTAAACGATGAAACGCTGATGAAAGAACTCAGCACTAAATTTGTTCTTATCTAACCATGTCTCAGACAGGACGATCAGATCATAGTCGCACGTTGTTGACAGCAGAATATCGTCTTTCTTGCTACTCATCCCTCGAATGTTGTTGTAATATAGAGACATACGAGAATTCGACAAAACAGGATTCATTTCAACCGAATCAGAGGGTTCAATTACGTCAGTTTGTTGGCTAAAAAAGGCATAGATGAACTTCTAGATGAGGTCCGGTCTATCCATGGTTTTATAGTCACATGATCTGGCCAAAAAGTGGCTTTCGATATGATTTCGGAGATAGCATCATCGGTCTCTATCTTAAAGTTAATGTGTCTCAGCGCCGAAATGTCCTGTCCTTGTTTCGTCAGCCTGCGTATCTTTATACGCTTCCTGTCAATGAGAGCATTTGCAGCTATGTAGTCAGTAATCCTTGCGGGCGTGACACTTATATCGAACGGCGAGATATGGAACGCTTTGTCGAGACTAGTTCGTCGAATATTTCCTCCAAGCAAGTGTAAACTGTTTATAATTGAATTGTTGGTGTTGGACGGTTGATCCATGGCATTCGTTAAAGGGCGGTTGATTGCCAAAAGACCACTAGTAATAGAATCGTGAGGACAGTCTGTGGAATCAATAACAACTGGATGGGATTCTATCACCGAGGAATTGGTTCCATTTGTATTTGCATCGATACTTTCGAAATGTCGATTACGTAGAAATTGAGCGGGCCGGTCATTATCATCCTTGGTATTCAGTAAACGTTGAACTGGAGGACAATAGGTGTTCAAGTCGATTGTACACAGCTTGTTCTCGATGGATTCACATTTATCGTTGATCTGTTGTAATGTGTCCACTGCAATTGAATCCACTACCGGAGAGCTGATTTGCTGTTGAATATTTTTCGAATTTAAAATACGGGAAACAGACTCTGTGTAGCACATCCATGTTCTTCAAGTTGACCTCTTGACAACTAGATTTTATATTCAGTACAGCTTCGGTGTTCTCATTAATCTTGCGAGTTAAATAGTCGAATGATGTCCAAGTGTTTTGTTCAAATCCATGGAGCAGATGATATAATTCACTGTTCTCCGCTAGCAATGTTGGTTGGTTGAATGAAAAAGACCAATTCTGGGGGTCTTCCATCAATGAGGATTTTCTGCGACAGCTCGGGAGGGCATTGTGATTAGTTGTTGTATTAAATGATAAAGATGTAGGAGTAGATTGTATCCGGCTATCAATCGCATTCAATTTTTCCATCACTGATGATGTCGTCTGGTTTTCATTCTTTGATCGAACCAATTCCTTATCGTCTACTTTCGCCTGTAAGTTCACAAGATTACGATTTATTGCTGATAATTCCACCCGGATGTCATTGTGATAATTCTCATTAGTGCTGACCATCTGCTGTCTCATTTCATTGTCATTCGAATTCAGTCGTAAGATATTCTCATTCATCTTGTTCAATAAAGACATAATTGATGATACAGTGAGATCATCATTTCTGTTAGCTGGAGCATTAGTCGTACTGGTTGATGTGCTATCGTTTTCTTTGGAAAATGTCGTTAATGAGTTTCGTTCTGTTGACTTCCGTTGATTTTGCCTGATTTTGGAAATGCGTTCGATGCATTTGTAGCACATGAATACCGTGTTGTTAGATGATGATAATAGCTTATGTTGAGATAATAAATCGAAACACTTTAAATTGCATTTCTTATCACATAGAAAGCAATTTAGAGTGTACTTGTCCGACGTCCTAGCTGTGAAACAGCTATCCGTACATAAATGGTTGCTCACCATATCGATGATAGGGTGTGCTAGCATACGCCGTCGTTGATGTTCGAAAGAGCGAATACAAACGAAATCCAAATCCGAAGCCGCGGGGTTCACATACGCAGAGCTTTCTCCAATGATTTCGATTACTCCTCCAGTCGAATTTTC
>CM055406.1:129584290-129598771 GCA_029228625.1 Pseudolycoriella hygida
TTGTATTTGCATCGATACTTTCGAAATGTCGATTACGTAGAAATTGAGAGGACCGGTCATTATCATCCTTGGTATTCAGTAAACGTTGAAATGGAGGACAATAGGTGTTCAAGTCGATTGTACACAGCTTGTTCTCGATGGATTCACATTTATCGTTGATCTGTTGTAATGTGTCCACTGCAATTGAATCCACTACCGGAGAGCTGATTTGCTGTTGAATATTTTTCGAATTGAAATACGGGAAACAGACTCGATATTGTGTAGCACATCCATGTTCTTCAAGTTGACCTCTTGACAACTAGATTTTATATTCAGTACAGCTTCGGTGTTCTCATTAAATTTGCGAGTTAAATAGTCGAATGATGTCCAAGTGTTTTGTTCAAATCCATGGAGCAGATGATATAATTCACTGTTCTCCGCTAGTAATGTTGGTTGGTTGAATGAAAAAGACAAATTCTGGGGGTCTTCCATCAATGAGGATTTTCTGCGACAGCTCGGGAGGGCATTGTGATTAGTTGTTGTATTAAATGATAAAGGTGTAGAAGTAGATTGTATCCGGCTATCAATCGCATTCAATTTTTCCATCACTGATGATGTCGTCTGGTTTTCATTCTTTGATCGAACCAATTCCTTATCGTCTACTTTCGCCTGTAAGTTCACAAGATTACGATTTATTGCTGATAATTCCACCCGGATGTCATCATGAAGTCTCATTAGTGCTGACCATCTGCTGTCTCATTTCATTGTCATTCGAATTCAGTCGTAAGATATTCTCATTCATCTTGTTCAATAAAGACATAATTGATGATACAGTGAGATCATCATTTCTGTTAGCTGGAGCATTAGTCGTACTGGTTGATGTGCTATCGTTTTCTTTGGAAAATGTCGTTAATGAGTTTCGTTCTGTTGACTTCCGTTGATTTTGCCTGATTTTGGAAATGCGTTCGATGCATTTGTAGTACATGAATACCGTGTTGTTAGATGATGATAATAGCTTATGTTGAGATAATAAATCGAAACACTTTAAATTGCATTTCTTATCACATAGAAAGCAAATTTAGAGTGTACTTGTCGGATGTCCTAGCTGTGAAACAGCTATCCGTACATAAATGGTTGCTCACCATATCGATGATAGGGTGTGCTAGCATACGCCGTCGTTGATGTTCGAAAGAGCGAATACAAACGAAATCCAAATCCGAAGCCGCGGGGTTCACATACGCAGAGCTTTCTCCAATGATTTCGATTACTCCTCCAGTCGAATTTTCACTGAATACCACCTGCTGAAGGAATACACATCATCCAGAATCACATCGATCACACACGCGCAGCACAAACCACCGCTGGGGACTGATCAGTTCGATTTAAACAGTGAATCCGATAAGGAAAGTGAAGACAACTTCGAGGATTTTGTGTTGCTACTAGCTAGATGCAAAAAAAACATTCGAGTGCTGAAGAGAGTTCCGAGAGGTGCGCGAATCCCGGCAGCGAAGAAATTGACTCAGTGCATCGAGGAATGCTTGGCCGAACCATCTTTGGATGCGAAATGGAAAAAACTCCTTACTTTTGCTTATGCAACTCTACGAGTTCCAGACAAAATTAAAAACAAATCTTTGGCGTCAATCGTAAAGAGCAATATAGAGAAGGCAGAACTAATTTTTCCGAAACCAAGAAAAAATAAAAGTCCAATTTCAATGTCAGAGAGTGGAGTACAAGATAGCAGAAGGAAACGTTAAAGGAGCGGTGAAATTGTTGTCATCATCGGACACTTTAGCACCGCAATCCCTGGAAACATTTCAACGTTTAAAGGAGAAGCATCCGCCACCGGAAAGAGAATTACAGTTTCCCGAACCTCCGGATAAGGACACGCAACCGTTACAGGTAACTGAAAAAGACATCTTCCTTTCAATGAAAACCTTTCCCAACGGTTCCGCAGCTGGAATAGATGGAATATTACCGCAACACCTCAAGGATTTGACTTTACCATCAACCGGTGAGGCAGGCTTGAATCTCATCAAAGCGATCACCAATCTGTCAAATTTCATGCTACGCGGCAAAATGAACACCCCATTAACCGAAATAATATACGGAACTTCGCTATGTGCTTTGAATAAAGAACTCGGTGGTATTCGCCCAATAGCAGTAGGCACCACGTTTCGTCGATTGGCAGCAAAAGTGGCATGTGCATCAGTACGCACCAATATGGCATCAAAGTTTGCCCCGAGGCAGATCGGTTTTGGAGTCCGAGGAGGATGTGAGGCAGAGGCACATGCAACGAGGACGTTCATCAAAAAGAACACCCATAGAAAAGCAGTAGTCCTCAAGATCGATTTCCGGAATGCATTCAATGAAGTAGACCGCGACAAATTCTTGATGGAAATAAAGGTGAATTGCCCGTCAATATATCCATTCCTGTGGCAGTGTTACTCGATATCGACGTTGATCTTGTACGGTGACTACATACTGCTATCACAAAACGGAGCCCAACAAGGGGACCCTTGCGGCCCGCTGCTGTTCAGCTCAGCAATCCAATCGGTCGTGGCTGCGTTGTTGTCGGAATTTGTCGTATTTTACCTGGACGATGGAACAATTGCAGGGGAATTCGAAAGTGTCCTTCGTGATTTTAAAACGATAATCGAGGAGTTTGGCAAGATTGGTCTGAAAATAAACCCAGAAAAGTGCGAAATATACTTCTGTTCTGAGGTGGAAACGGAAGTGGTGAGTCGGTTCGAGGAACTGTCACCAGGAATCTGCGTTGTTAATGAATTGACCTTACTGGGTGCGCCAATATCAGACAACGCATCGAAGAAAATTTTCAAAAAGAAATTGAAGGAGCTGAAACGGCTTTTTCAAGGATTGAATGAATTGGATAATTACCATATCGCCTTCTTCATTTTGAAAAACTGCTTTTCATTACCGAAACTGATTTTTCTACTACGAACGACGCCAATGTGGAATATTCATGATGCTATAGACGATTTCGACACTAATATCAAAATGACATTGGAATCGTTAACAAACAGCAACCTCGACAGAGAAACATGGACCCAAGCATCTTTACCTGTGAGTTGTGGAGGTTTGGGCATTCGAAAAGTACGAGACACGGCGCTGCCAGCATTTTTGTCATCAGTGAACTCAGTATCTTCTTTGGTGAGCTTCATGTTCAATTCACCCGCTCTAAACCTGGAAGAAATTGCTGACTATCAGGATGGCTTAAACGAATGGAATCGCCTGCATCGGGAAATTGAATTACCAAAATTGCCATCACTTCAAAGCCAATGGAGTTCCATCGTGATCGTGAAAACGTTGCGTGGGCTGCATTTCAATGGAATCGAAGAGAAAGCACGACTCCTAGCAATTCAGCGTCCAGAATCAGGTGCTTGGATACACGCGCTGCCGTCAAAGTCGATTGGGACGTTGCTGGAAAACAACGCCTTTCGGGTGATCACCGGATTGAGGCTGGGACTAGACATTTGCGCGCCACATATTTGCAGATGCGGAGACACGGTCGATAGAAAAGGGCGTCATGGTCTAAAGTGTCGCAAGAGTGCGGGGAGACATGCAAGACACGCAGAGCTGAACACCATCATCAAGAGGGCATTGGTGTCAGCTGATGTACCGGCGAAACTGGAACCAGTCGGCTTGTCAAGGTCAGATGGTAAAAGAGTGGATGGCATGACCCTCATTCCGTGGTCAAGGGGCAGCACGTTGATATGGGATGCGACTTGCGCCGACACCTTCGCACCAACCAATTTGAAATTAAGCGCAATTCGAGCAGGAGGAACAGCTGAAGACAAAGCACGAAGGAAGACAGCGAAATACGCCTCGCTCATCGACAACAATTATATTTTCGTCCCCTTTGCCGTGGAAACCATGGGCCCATGGGGCAGTGAAGCCACAAGTTTTTTCAATACTCTAAGCAAAATGATCGCCATAAAAACGAATGAACCGAGATCAAAGGCCTTCCTGCAACAAAGAATAAGCATAGCCATTCAACGTGGGAACGCGGCAGCAGTGATGGGAACGTTCAGGACCGACGACAAAATGGAGGAGATTTTTTATTTGTTATAAGAAAGTAAATGTTTAATAAGTTGACAAATTTGTACAAATGCCGAATAAACGAAATTATATTCCTTTTTATTTTTGGTTCTTCAACGTTTCTCAAATATCATGCAATTTCGTGTAATTAATATTATTAATGTTAACAACACCTTCAAAGCCTCATTTCAAATAATTTTCCTTTCTTGCAAATAATCCTTAATGTTCATGTTCATGTTCATGTTCTTGCTAGTGTGTTAGCTCACTAGATCCAAATTTTATCATGAAAAATGTTTCTAGATTTCAACAATTAAGCAATTAAGTTTAGCTATAGGGAACTATTGTGCCGCTAGTTGAACTATCGTGGCTATAGTTAGGGGACTTCCACTGGGCAAACAAACTAACTCCTTGACAGGCGATAGAAGGGCATGGAGGACAATATTTCACCATACTATGGTTGTTGTAGCTAGAAGAACGTACGCCGAAAAGTACTAATAGTCTAGAAAATTTGATGACGATCAAAATTTTAACAGAAAACCATTACCCAGAGAGAGATAGACATCTCGTTTTTAGCATAGTAACTTCGCAAGTAAAACGTAAAAGCATTGTATATCGAGTATCAAAATTTCGGTCAATAATTTCTTAAAGCCCACCCCCCCCCCCCCCCTCCTTACGTAATCTCTCCCACGGCAGTTCTTTGTCTTCTAGCACAGTAAACAATTTGTTGAAAGTCTATAGGCCTTGTACATTTGTTTCATTATCTTTATTACATCATTAGAATACGCTTTTCTAGTGATTTGTCGACTTCAATGGCAAAGTATACGAAATTTCATGATAAAGTGCTTGTAAGACACCATTTTACGACGCGTGACACATCATGATATTTTGTATATTTTCACATAAGCCAAAGCCGCACTGAAAGCGTGGATTTTAACTTTGATACTTTAACTAAAGTATCGGGGAATGCTGCCAAAATAATAGAAAGAACAAAGAAAACAAAAAGTAATTCAGAAATGAAGAAGAAATATTCAAACTATTCCGCCTTCTCTCAATTATTTTCGTAATGATTGACAGCAGTCCCCGAGGCAAGTCATAATAAAACTGATCTGCACTCTGAAACTCCCTTATACGCAGTACTAAAACAAATCGTGTGCGAATTAACAACATGTGTGCTGAAGGATGCGCTTGTTACATATATTGAAAAGGCAAAACTACGGTAGATTGAGCACATATCAATTAGCCAACGTTTAGGTCCAATATTCCATGATTCTCAATGCGGAAATAAAAACTAAAGTTTCCGAAAAATTGGTTCGATTCTTCACGAAATGCTGCTTTCATTATGTAGCGCCCAGCTGGTATAATATTTGGTATATTGGAAGCAACGAAATTCCAATCTCTGACGTAGTATTTTGCGGGTACATACAAATGGGCAAGAGTCAAATATATTCGTGTGATTCATTAAAATTGCTTTCGCGACGCTTTGGAAAGGGGAATTCACTAAACCTCTTTCGTTCTTGCAAAAGTCTGATGATACGTCTATTAGCATCGGGCGATATTCATTGTTGCTAAATTGATAGTACGTCTTGAAGTTGTATTTGACTGTTTCCATTTTTCGATGTAACGTCCAATTCATATTCAAATTTGTCACATTTCGTGATATCAATTTAAGTTTGCATGTGAGGTTGCAGTACTTTGGATTGCAATAACAAGAAGTCTTTTCTACGCGTACTTTAACTCCGTGTAAAGACTAAAATGTAAAAGTTTTCAAATATTTGGCTCAGGATCTGAATCAATTCGATACCCAATGCCTACGTGCGCCGTCAGTTTTTATGAAAATTGTCGCTACGAAAATGACTGTTACACAAACTACCTTCATTGTGCTCAGAATGATGGACGAGTAATGAAATTTATATTTTGTAGATTTAATGACTTTATGTCTCTGCGTTTCATTTCCTCGCATAATTTCAAACAAATGAAACTAATGGATTCTAAATTTGGTTGCAATTTAAAAATTATATAAACAAGATCCGTGAAATGTGTGCAGAGTAAAAATGTGCATGCCGAACGAGGTAAAGGGGAAATTATCTGGCTGAAGAAGATAAGGACATCGCCCGCAGTGACTTCCATACTGATGATGAAGATGAAGTGCAAGGAACATCTAAACTGAATAAGACTGAGCGTAAGCACACAGGCAAATTTTATTTTGGGCATCTTGAACACTCTGATGTGGCTTGCTCGGACAGGCAAGTAGCGGCAACCCAATTAACCAATTTCTGCGGTTTTATTTTGACATTTGGTTTCCATATCTTAGATGGCTTATTGGTATAGCTCACAATGTTCCATTCCATCTTGCCCGTGCGAAATATAACACTCAAACTCCGTCCGGAAATTTGAATTATTTGAACGATAGGCGGCAGTAATAATGGCAAACGACAGTTTATAAATTCGTTTACCAACATTGGCCATTTAATCTCTGAACCGTTGAGTTGAAACGACATTTCTTTTCCTTCTTATTGTTGTGCTTCGAAAACAGCGGTGAAATTAATTTTCCGAACGCATTCTAAATGAATTATTTGCTGCTCAAACCGGAAATGCTCGCCACTTGGTTCAGCAATTACTTGTTGCTCAAACCGGAAATGATCGCCACTTGATTCAGCCATTACTTGTTGCTCAAATCCGAAGTGCTCGTGACTTCGTTCAGCTATTTCTTGTTGCTCGAACCCGAAGTGCTCGTGACTTGGTTCAGCCATTTCTTGTTCCTCGAACCCGAAGTGCTCGTGACCTGGTTCTGCCATTTCATCCACACATTCAGTTGTGCCATGTATACGCTGTTCGACATCCATTCCACGAACTTCTTTTTCGTTGACGCAACTGATGAAACGTTTATTTTCTTTTTCCGAAATTTTCATTTCCATTTGTCGAACTTACATCAAATATAATTTTCGCTTTTCCAATTCTCGCATTTCTGCTTCATGCATTTCTTTTCTCAAAGCTTCGATTCGTCCGAGAATGCTTTGTTTTCTGCTTTTCGCATCCGTTTTGATTGATGCCGACGATTTTGGTTTTCAATTTATGTTGTCTTCACATACGGGAGTATCGGTAGACGATAGACTTTCATCTTCAAGCACACCACTTTCCGGTTGATTTTTTGGGACCATTCACATATTACGTACGTAGAAAAAGACGAATTTCAGAGCCCCCCCTCCCCCCTCGTACGCAAAGATACATGGACATTTTTTTAAAAACGTATGGAGCGAACGCTTTTGTCTGACCCCCCCTCCCCCCTTAGATGCGTACGTAATATGTGAATGGCCACTGTATGACTTCTTCAGGTTTTAAGTCATAATTTTCAAAACTACGACGTGATGACAGCTCACCCTTGCGTAAACTTAAATTTTCTTTCGTGTGGTTTTCATAAGCCGTTTGGATTGCATCACCAGTTCCATTGTACAAGTGATTTTGTATGACCTTAACTCGATTGGTACCATAATTCTCAAAACCAGAACGAACTGATGTGACCAATTTATTTTCTTGATTGCTCATGTCACCACACGTATAATATTCTGAACGATTTTGCTGGACATATTCAACATTCATGCCACAGTTTTCAAAACCGAACCATTTCTTTTTATTCTGATCCATGGGATTCAGTTGTAGCTCGAAGGACCATGTAAAATTGTAAAATAGAGTCTTTACTCGCTGAGTTATAGTTTCAAACTGATTTATTTTACGATAAAATGGGATAACGAAATGTAACAAATCATGCTTTGTGTACTATGTTTTCTTGTAATTAATTTACATACTTCGATGCATAACTTATGCATAATTCACAACAACACTTATGTTTGAATACTCGAATCGTTATGCGTGGAAGCGCTAAGACACTTGGTGCAGTGTTTGCAAGAGATGCTCTCACGATTCGCTCTTTCTCCGCAGGCTGACGCAAAATGGGCCAGTGATATGTTTAAAAGCACTTTGGATGCTAACAAGTTATTAACAATACCGACAATATATTTAGCACGCCATATGCCGTCTGACTGTCCCTCTGTTATTTTACAAAAGTATTCAGATTCGATAGAAAATTTAACGCCCTGATACCTCCAAGAGACAGCTGGTCAAACGGCAGTATGCCTCCAAATAACAGCACAGCCTTCTTCACAGATGGTTCAGTTATGGACAACGGAGCAGCAGCGGGACTCTATTGTGAAGCACTAAATATTGAAATGTCCACTCCCTTGGGGAAGTACTGTACGATTTCGGTAGTAGAAACGCTGGCAATAGCTAAGAGCTGCGACGACCCAATAATGCACTGTGTTACACTATGGACTCACATTGAATTATTGTGTTGTAAGTTCGAAATCGCTGACATAGCAGTAAAAAAATTCATGCTATGATTGTGATATTGAATCAATGAGCGACAAAAAGGTGTTAGTATATTAGTGTAATAGCAACAGCAGTCAGAACTTATAGGCGACAAAGCAGCATGGCACAAAGCCCGTGGAGCTACATGCGCAGTATACTTTCAGATGTAAGAAAAAGAGATGGTAGCAGCTATAATGTACAATATCAATACGACGAACTCGCGTATACTTAATACCAAGGTTGTGCTCGCTAGTCATTTTTTTAGCGACGCTAACGCTAGTTTCAAAAAATGCTAGCGTCGCTAACTGATTCGCTAGTCTAAAAAAAAACTAGCGCGCTAGTAGCGGCCGCTATTAGCGATCGCTAATTTTTCGCTAATAATCCAAAATCTGGAATAGAAAAAACACCAAAAATTTTTTAAAAACTAGCATTCGGTCGAAAATAGACTGATGACTTTCCATGAACAGCTCCATATTTTAGCGAATCCATTAGCGATTAGCGAAAAATATTCGCTAATCGGATTTTAGCGAGCGCTAATCGCTACTAGCGAGCAATCTTAAATTTTAGCGGCGCTAGCAACGACGCTAGTAGCGACGCTAGTGTTTAGCGACGCTAACCCAACCATGCCTATTTCGTATGTTCGTATCAATGGAAAGGTCCTTTTAACGGATTTTCATTGAAATTTTTATACAAAAAATTCTGAGAAAATTCTTTTTGTGTTTGCCCCTACGTCAAAAGGCCAGTAACACGGTCAACGATCTGGGATTGGCCACGCATGTCAAAACATTTGAAGAAGGTGAAAAAAACTGGAAGATCACTTGGAAATTAGAAAAGTGTATTGCCGCCGGTGGTGTTTGTGTCTGAATGATGAGAAGACAGAACTGGCAATGTTTCGCCTAAGCAATCGATCAGCCACCAGACAGTTGAATGTTTACATCGATGGATTAAGGCTCAGACACCCAGCGAAAGGAACTATTGAAATATAGAATGTTCCAGAAAGTTCAAAAAAGTTGTAGATTGTAATGTTTTAGAAAGTTCTTGAAGTTCTCGAGAAAGTTCTAGAAAATTCTGTAATGTTCGCAAAAGATCTAGAATGCGCCAGAAACTTCCGGAATGTACTAGAAAGTTCTACAATCTTCTAGAAAGTTCTGTAATGTTTAAGAATGTTCAGAAATGTTCGAGAAAATCTCGAATATTGTCAATTTTCCAACTATGTTCGTTTGTATGAACAATTGAAAGCAACTGTGTAATTACATCCTACACGTCAAGATGTGAGTTACGCGGCTATGCCCATTTATGGGCTTTTCGCAAAAATTTTTTTAGCTATCGTTAAGTTTAGCTATAGGGAACTATTGTGTCGCTAGTTGAACTATCGTGGCTATAGTTAGGGGACTTCCACTGGGCAAACAAACTGAATCCTTGACGGGCGATAGAAGGACATGGAGGACAATATTTCACCATACTATGGTTGTAGCTGAAAGACCTTACGCCGAAAAGTACTATTGTTCTATAAAGTTTGATGACGATCAAAATTTTAACGGAAAACCAATACATAGAGAGAGATAGACATCTTGTTTTTAGCATAGTAGCTACGCAAGTAAAACATAAAAGCATTGTATATCGAGTATCAAAATTTCGGTCAATATACGTAGTCTCTCCCACGGCAGCTCCCAGTCTTCTAGCACAGTAAACAATTTGTTGTACATTTGTTTCATTATCTTTATTAGATCATTAGAACACGCTTTTCTAGTGATTTGTCGACTTCAATGGCAAAGTATACGAAATTTCATGATGAAGTGATTGTAAGACACCATTTTACGATGCGTGACACATCATGATATTTTGTGTATCTTCACATAAGCCAACGCCGCACTGAAAGCGTGGATTTTAACTTTAATACTTTAACTAAAGTATCGGGGAATGCTGCCAAAATAATAGAAAGAACAAAGAAAACAAAAAGTAATTTAGAAATAAAGAAGAAATATTCAAACTATTCCGTCTTCTCTCAATTATTATAATGATTGACAGCAGTCCCCGAGGCAAGTCATAATAAAACTGATCTGCACTCTGAAACTCGCTTATCGCAGTACTAAAACAAGTCGCGTGAGAATTAAAAACATGTGTGCTGAAGGTGCTGAACGATGCGCTTGTTACATAAATTAAAAAGGCAGGTGGGTACGTGTCAATTAGCCAACGTTTAGGTCCAATATTCCATGATTCTCAATGCGGAAATAAAAACTAAAGTTTCCGAAAAATTGGTTCGATTCTTCACGAAATGCTGCTTTCATTATGTAGCGCCCAGCTGGTATAATATTTGGTATATTGGAAGCAACGAAATTCCAATCTCT
The DNA here is from genome assembly GCA_029228625.1 of Pseudolycoriella hygida. Classification (NCBI taxonomy): domain Eukaryota; kingdom Metazoa; phylum Arthropoda; class Insecta; order Diptera; family Sciaridae; genus Pseudolycoriella; species Pseudolycoriella hygida. Next base: position 129,595,036 of record CM055406.1, read on the forward strand.
GATGTAGTATTTTGCGGGTACAAATGGGCAAGAGTCAAATATATTCGTGTGATTCATTAAAGCTGCTTTCGCGACGCTTTGGAAAGGGGAATTCACTAAACCTCTTTCGTGCTTGCAAAAGTCTGATGACACGTCTATCAGCATCGGGCGATATTCATTGTTGCTAAATTGATAGTACGACTTGAAGTTGTATTTGACTGTTTCCATTTTTCGATGTAACGTCCAATTCATATTCAAATTTGTCACATTCCGTGATATCAATTTAAGTTTGCATGTGAGGTTGCAGTACTTTGGATTGCAATAACAAAAAGTCTTTTCTACGCGAAGTTGAACTCCATCTAAAGACTAAAATTGTAAAAGTTTTCAAATATTTGGCTCAGGATCTAAATCAATTCGATACCCAATGCCTACGTTCGCCATCAGTTTTTATGAAAATTGTCGCTACGAAAATTGCTGTTACACAAACTACCTTCATTGTGCTCAGAATGATGGACGAGTAATGAAATCTATATTTTGTACATTTAATGACTTTATTTTGTCTCTGCGTTTCATTTCCTCGCATAATTGCAAATAAATGAAACTAATGGACTTTAAATTTGGTTGCAATTTAAATATTACAGGAAGAGAATCATAAGCTTGCGCATCTTTCTTATTTCCCTTTTATCTCTTTTTTCACGTATTCGCTTGCATTTTGTGCATGTAAAACTCCGTTTATCGGTGAAACGAGTGAAAACGAAACGTTGCACAATCTTACGATTCTTCTCTTGTATAAAAAACATAGCCAAAGACCCGTACGTATCAGAATAGATGTGGCAACCAGAATAGAAGTGGCAAACAGAATAGATGTGGCAAACAGAATAGATGTGGCAAAGAGACTCGAACATATCGAAATATACAAATAAGCAAACAATCCTACGTTTTCTGTTCGTTTATAACTGTAATAATTTCAAAGATCTATAGGAATTGCCCAAGGTAACGTCAAAGGCCCTACCGAAGTACGTCTCAGATCATTCAAATCTAGAAAAGCTTATATCCAAGGATTGTGCCATTTTCCCCTAAAACCCTGAAACACCCCTAAAATTTTATTCTCTACAAATTTGCCTTTGGAAGCAACTTTCTACATGTTATAGTTCTAGAGATATGGGTCATCCCTCCTAATTCTAGAGATGGTCACGTGGTCTCTAAAATTTAATTTTCTATAACTTTGTCTAAGGAAGCAACTTTCTACTTCTCATAGTTCTGGAGATTCGGGTCAACCTGCCCAATTATGGTAGTGACTACATACCAGAATTGGGCCACATTTCCCCAAAATCCTGAAACACGTGTTCGCTTAAATTTAATTTTTTACAACTTTGCCTTTAACAGTAAATCTCCATATGGCCAAAAAACTCAATTTCGTCCATTCCATTGGTCCCAGTTTTGTGACATCAAATGTTTCATTTGACACCAACATGAGGAATTTCCATGCTATATTTGCTGAGATATTTGCGAAAAAGTTTCATCGAACGTGAATCATGGGAGGCATGTACCTTTCAGGGTAAAAAAAGTTTAGGCTGATCGGTTGAGCCGTTTGGAAAAAAAGTGGAGACGGACGGACATTTTTTTTATTGCTGATTCGTCATCTCTAGACGATGATAGGTGCATCCCCCCAACTCCCACCTCGATATACCCCATGTTAAAATTGTTTGAGGTAAACGCATAGGACCTTTGTACTTCGTACGTGTCCAAAAAGATCCGTGAAATGTGTGTAGAGTAAAAATGTGCATGCCGAACGAGGTACGGGGAAGTTATAGCTTTATCTGGGTGAAGGAGATAAGCGCATCACCCGCAGTGACTTCCATACTGATGATGATGAAGTTCAAGGAACATCTAAACTGAATGAAACTGAGCGTAAGCACACAGGTCATTTAATTTTGGGCATCTTGAACACTCTAATGTGGCTTACTCGGACAGGCAAGTAGCAGCAAGTTGAATTCAACCTTATGTTTGAATACTCCAGTCGTTATGCGTGGAAGCGCTGAGACACTTGGTGCAGCAGATATGAGGAAAGCAGGGAAGTGTGTGCATAGGGTGGGTCGAGAAATGAAAATTGTTTAGACCCGTACGAAGAACGAAAGGGGGTCTTATGCTTTTACCACGACGTTTGTAACTATCACAATTTCGACCTGGGAGTAGGTGGGGAGCATCGATCCTGCTGCTTAGATGACGAATCAACAATAAAAATGTTGTCCGTCCGTCCGTCCGTCTGTCACCGCGATAACTTGAGTAAAACTCAACCGATTTTCAAAACTTTTTTTTCCCTGAGAGATAATCGAAATATCTTTTATAGGATTGAATCTGGGCACTGTCGGCCCAAAACTATCGAACTACGGTCGTTTAAGTGGTTTTTGGTCTTTTGTACATAACTCGAGTAAATCTTTTCCGATTTTCATAAAAAATTTTTTGTTTGAAAGATCTGGGCACGGGTGATGATATCTACTTTTTTAAATTTGAGTCCTTGGACTTAGCTAGGGCACTAAGAACGAGTCTATGCTATGGCTCTACGTGTTTTATGTACATAACTCGAGTAAATCTTTTCCGATTTTCATAATTGTTTTTTCAATCGACAGGTCTATGAAAGCCCTACTATTTGTAGAAGAAACTTTTTGAGATTGGGCCTTAGGATATAGCTAGGGCACTAAAAACGAGTCTCTGCTAGCGCTCTACATGTTTTTTGTACTTAACTCGAGTAAATCTCTTCCGATTTTGAAATTTTGTTTGATCGAAAGGTCTAGGACTGTCGCCCGTTTTATGGCAGAAAATTTTTTGATTACAAACCCTTGGACTCAGTCAGGACCCTAAAACTGAGTTTTTGCTAGGGCCCAACGTGTTTGCTTACATAAATTGGATAAATCCTAACTGATTTTGTTGATTCTTTTTCTATTTGAGAGTCGATAGGGGGGGGGGTCCGGCATTTGTGACGCATTTTTTTGAATCAAAAATGAAAACATTCCAAAAACTAGTCGAACCCCCGCCCCTAGGGGCTACGCAGGCTTTATCATTTTCGCTTCAACATTAACTGGTAGGTTACGTAGTCGAACCCCCGCCCCTAGGGGCTACGCAGGATTTATCATTTTCGCTTTATATCTATTCAGAGAGCCAATGCAAATAATTTTTCGTTTTAAATAATGATGTGTAATGTTGAAGGTCGTTATATTACTTCGTATTCCACTTCCCCCGTATTCCACGTTCACTGTATCCCACGTTCACCGTATTCCACGTTCACCGTATGCTACGTTCCCCGTATTCAACTTTCCCCGTATGCAACGTTCCCCGTAATCAACTTTCCCCGTAATCAACTTTCCCCGTATTCCACGTTCCTCGTATTACACTTCACTCGTATTCAACGTTCATCGTATTCGACGTGCCCCGTATTCCACGCTCACCGTATTCAACTTTCCCCGTATTCCAAGTTCCCCCCTGTTCCACGTTCACCGTATGCAACGTTCACCGTATGCAACGCTCACCGTATTCCACTTCCCCCGTATTCTACTTCCCCCGTATTCCACTTTTCACATATTCAACGTTCACCGTATTCCACTTACCCCGTATTCCACTTCCCCCGTATTCAACGTTCACCGCATTCCAAGTTCCCCGTATTCCAAGTTCGCCGTATTCAACTTTCCCCGAATTCTATTTCCTCGTATTCCACTCCCCCGTATTCCACTTCCCCGTATTCCACTTCCCCCGTATTCCA
>CM055406.1:129607469-129618281 GCA_029228625.1 Pseudolycoriella hygida
TAATTTCTTGACAATGATCTCTTGAATAGATTCAAATAATCTGCTGTTACTTGTTCTCTGATTCCTCTCGTGAATAAAAATTATAAAAAATTAAAAAAAAAAAAAAAATTCAAATCTAAAAGAAAAAATAAAATTTTAACTTTTACCTTAATATAACTAAATGAATTAAACTTTAATTGTATTGTAAATTGATAAGCTTCTTCGCGGTGCAATGCACAATGAAGCTATACATTTAGTAATAAACTTAAAACTTGTATATGATGACAAATAAATAAATAAATAAATAAATAAAATAAAAAGTTGTTATGGGCGCCAAAATATTTTAACACAAAATGGTGAAATACGGATGATATTAACATTCCAAATGTAGTTTTATTCCATACGAAGGGTGGATAAACGTTAATTTCATTCGAACTTGGTTTTTTACCTAGTTTTTTTTTGTAACGTAAACATTTTTCACTATTTTAACTAACCGATTAAGAAAAAGTGGTTTTAATTCATTTTCATAGCAAATTTGTATGGACAATGTCGTTATTGTCACCGCCAACTGCTTTGAGAAACCAGAACTAGTCCAGCAAAACTCAATCTATTATAAGAAATAATTCAGATTGATAATTCGGAGATAAAAATTTATAGAGTATGGCCGTATAGAGTATAGATTATCCTTTTAGCTCTGACCCACATTCAAAAAGTTGAAAATGTTCTTCTATTTGCGTCCTTAACGACATGTCACGTACATGCGTATCGTTAGATTTACGACCACTAACTAGACCGCCCCACCGGAATCACTCCTAAGACTGAGACTCTGTTCACAATTTGCGTGGTAACCTTTCTACCCACTAGGGAATGCAAAACCGGTATTGATAACCGGTTTCCTTTGAAACCGAAACCGGTTTTTGAGTCCGGTTTCACGGTTTTCATAAGTTTGTTTTGTCAAGTACATAACTAGAGATAAACAGATAAAAAGTCCACTTTTCGTGTGAATCTTGTTGACCCGAAGCAAGACCGAGTCCAATAATCAATTGAAAATGGAACTTTTCATTCTTGTACCCAAATATGTAGAGCATTTTATGAGCTGAAAGCGTTGAAAAAAGTTCTTGATTCATGAATAGTATCATTTTCTACTTATGTACTGATTGAAAAATATTTTCTCAACTGAGTGCAACTCCGAGACATACAGTGCCCAAAAAGCATCATCTCGGGTGTTTTAGAATTTTTTCAAACGCTTTGAAAACTTACACCTGAAAGACCTGGATTCTCTTCCTGAATGATGAAAGCAGAGAAATGATAAGAGGTAACTCTGCGCTGACAGAAATTTCAAAAAGAACTATACAATATGGTAGAGATTTAGGCCTATATCATTTTGAGCCATTTTGAGTTCGATTTTTGAGAGTGATGCCGAAGAGGAGAACTATTTTTATGTTCATACGCTAAAAAGAAAAAAAGTTTATCTTCATATCTTCTGAACATGAGAATAGTTCTCCACTTCGTCATCACTCTCAAAAATCGAGCTCAAAATGGCTCAAAATGCTCTAGGCCTGAATCTCTGCCAGATATTGTACTAGTCGAAACCCCCGCCCCTAGGGGCTACGCAGGCTTTATCATTTTCGCATTTTCGCTTGTTATCTATTCAGAGAGCCAAAGCAAATAATTTTTCGTTTTAAATAATGATGCGTAATGTTGAAGGTCGTTATATCACTTCGTTGGTATTACCGCTAATAATACTAAAATCGAAGTGGGCGAGAAAGGCACTAAGAATCAAAATACTTTCTTTGCAGCAAAATTACTTTACTTCCCTAGTATTCCATCTCCCCCGTATTCCACTTCCCCCGTATTCCACCTCCCCCGTATTCCACTTCCCCCTTATTCAACGTTCACCGTATGCAACGTCTTCAACTTTCCTCGTATTCCAAGTTCACCGTATTCCACTACCCCCCTATTCCACGTTCACCGTATTACACGTCCTTCGTATTCCACTTCCCCACTTCGCAAGTATTCCACGTTCTCCGTACACAACGTTCCCAGTATCCAACTTTTCCTGGATTCCAAGTTCCCCGTATTCAATTAATTTACGGACAAATATTTCCTCGACCACTTGTATTGTCGATTCGTAAAAATTTAATGTTTTCCGACTGAATGTCAGCAAACATTGGTCTAATGTTAAGCCATTATAATCGATATATGCCCAATCAATTTCGCTTAGATTTTGCGGCACGAGCTGGATGAACTCTTTATGTGGGCAATTTTCAAGGGACGTTCGCAACACATACATTCGAAAATACGTTTAAAAACTGATTTGACACAATTTTTTCCAATTTTGGCCATTTGTCACCGATTCTACAAACAGAACTCTGAGACTTTGTCGAAGAAACCAGCGCTGTATCTCCCATACATACGAAGATACGTTTGAAAACTGATTTGACCCAAATTTCATTCTAACACATCTTGACTGACTTATGGCCGATTTTCAATTTTGACCCGTTTTTTACCCATAACTCCCTTATTTCAGAGCAACATCCCATCCCGGAACATGTTTTCTCGACGTTTTGGACCATCCCCGACAACATATCAAAAATTAATTTTTCAGTAATTTTCGGGCAGCGGAGCAAATTTTTGTCCATTTTGGCCTCCTTTGAACGACCCTGGACACCAAACTACTCAAACGATTTTCTTAAATTCGGTTCCGCTATTTTCACACGGTCAAAGCCTTTCATTTGACATCTCACTGGCCTCATTCCGGCAACTACCCGCCGAGATATAGGTTAATAAGTGCTCCCGTTCAATAAAACAATTGTACAAATTTACAAAAAAAAAATTATACTGGGTGCATTGTGCAAAAATACAAGATAAATCATCCAAAAACATTAAATTATAAATAACGAGACTAGACGATCCGTTTTTTAATTGTACCATTTATTTTTATCATGACCGGTTTCGAAAACTAAGTTTTCATCATCAGATTTTGGTCCAGACTAAAAACCAATAATTATACATACATACAACCTTAATCAGCAATTCTCTTATCAAACAATTTAAACCATATCAATCAAACACAAAATTTACATACATTTACATCTGTTATCACTACTGTCGTCATATACTCTCTCATTGTCACGTGCAATCTGGCTATTCACAGTCAAAAAATACATCGTCGTCCATAGTGGTGTTTTCTGTGTCATCCAAATTAATTACATTCTCGTCAAACTTTCTCTTTTTGGCAAACAGTTATAAGAGGGGAGAAATCACATTGCCGTTGTCTAAGTTTAGTAAATTCATGTGCGAATTTTTGGCTATGTGTATAGCTTCGTTGTATTCCATGTTCCATGGGCGTCTCACTTCTTGGATCAGTTTTAGGGTCGTTATATCGATGGAGTGTTTGGTGTCATGAATATGTTTCCCAACAGCTGTTTTCCGTTTCCAATTAGCAGATTTTACATGTTCATTGAAGCGGAAAAATAGTTGCCGGATCGCCATTCCAAAATAGTATCTGCCACAAGTGCCGCACTTTTTTCCGGATTTCTGGATGTCAGGTGGGACATCTTTTAAAGAAACGAGGGCATTTCTAAGCGTTAGATCATTTCTGTGGACAATTTGGAGGTTGTATTCTTGATATAACTTTCTTCCAACACTTCCTTCTAACCTCCAAATTGTCCACAGAAATGATCTAACGCTTAGAAATGCCCCTGGTACAATTAAAAAACGGATCGTCTAGTCTCGTTATTTATAATTTAATTTATAGAATTGTGCCGAGTTCTGTGAAGTAAATTTTATTTACGTAATTAAATTAAATCCAAAAACATGTTCTTGCTTTTCAGAATTGTAAAAGGAATCAATGAAAAGTCATCCAAAAACATTTTCTTGCTTTTCAGAATTGTAAAAGAAATCGATGAAAACTCACATTTTCAGCAGGAGGTTAAGGACAAATGTTCTAAACTAAATAGTACATTACATCACAAGGAGCTAAAATGGTGCATTTAGACCCAGGTGGTGAAAAGGTCGAATCCAAGGGCGGAGCGCAGCGGAGCCCGAGGAAAGACCTTTTTAACACCGTGGTCTAAATCAGCACCGTCTTAGCTCCGAGTGATGTATACTATTTTTCGTGCAGACGAACAAAACGCCAGATTCCGAACAAAAAAACTCGATAAATTTTGCATGAAATTTCATATAATGATCATAGCAAGTGTACAATTAAATTTTTCTCATTAATCATTTGATTTTTTGTTCACGTAAATGTAAACAAAAATGGATAATAAATAGAGTGGTCAGCAGTGAGAAGTGGGACGAGAAGTATTTTCATTCCCAGCTCCTAGAACAGAAAATACTTTTTGTCCCACGTCAGCAGTGAGAAGTGGGACGAAAAGTATTTTCATTCCCAGCTCCTAGGACATAAAATACTTTTCGTCCCACCTAAAATGCTTCTTCAAATGTAAGTCTAAATAGCTCCTTTTCGTTTAGAAAATCGGTGAGAAAATGTGGCGTTTTTTGTCCGTCTGCGCGAAAAAACCTTTTTATCACTAATGCACTTAACACTTACTTATGCTTTCCTTCCTTAGAAAATGTTAGGAAAAAAAACAGAAATAGCACCGACTTTTATTTTCGATAAAAGAATGAGGTTGCGAAGAAGTGAAATTACCAATATATTTTCTATAATCAATGAAAATAATGAAAATTAAACAAAATTTATTTTTCTGTTAGTAATTTACTTTTATTTTCGAACGTAAATTTCTTTCCAACGCTCTGCGATTAGTCCCCAAAAAACACTATTCGCAGGTCGTGCGGTTAGTCTCCATGAATTACTGTTTGCAGGATCTGCAATTAGTCTCCATGAAAAACTATTCGCACGACCTGCGATTAGTCTCCATGAAACACTATTCACAGGACCTGCGAATAGAGTTTTCGTTTTTTTAATCAAAAATGAAAACATTCCAAAAAAATTGACCCAATTGATATCAGTCGTTTTGGAAGAAAAAACAAAGAGACTTGCGTCACCTTTCGTTTTTAAAAGGGTTTTTGTTGTGATTAATTATTTTATACATTACCTCTTACCTCTACCTAATTTTTTAAAGAAGTATGGACAAACTTTGACAAATAGCCCCGCGGCTAGCTGGCTACGGCCCTAAGCCAGAAAAATAAAAAGTATTTTCAAAGTTCGAAAAAATTTATTGAAAACCGTAAAACCGGTTTTCAATACCGGTTTTGTGATTTTAATACCGAAAACCGGTTTCGGAAAACCGGTCGGTTTTGCATTCCCTAATACCCACAAAGAAACATTTTTTTCATATAACTCCGGCCGACCGATCGGTCAGATTTTGCTCGTCTTTGAAAATCAGGCTGAAGACATGTCGCATAAAACAAACCTCATCAAAATTATGAATGTACAATTGAAGTGAGAAATAAGAGAGATGAAAAAAGTAATTTTTGAGTTTTGTTTCCTTCCTTTAATAAAGGAATTCTTGTGCAAGGCTGAGCTGTTTAGACCTTTCGTAAAACAAACTTCTGCCACAGTCTTAAAAAAATGAAATGGCGATACTCAAAGTGTCAAAACTGCGCGAAAGCGTCATCTACCATCTATCATAAATCGTTTCTAGATCTTCGGACGACCGGAATTGTAGTTGATTTCTGGGACCAATATTTTCATGCGAAATTGTATTTCCCTTAACGTCTACTGCAGTAAATCAAAAACTAAATTTTGAACCACGACCCAAAGCTGAATAGACAAAAATGTTCCCCCGGCATCCTCTACAATAATTCTAGAAGCTTCAACGTCTTAAAGTCTTAATGTAAATCAATCTAAATTTCAAAATTATCTTATTCAAATTACCTAATTATTATTATATATATTACACTAGGATACAAATTTTAAAAATTTTCGTGTAGCAAATATGATTCCAAAAACCTCAGACCCGTTTTTCCTCTAGAATCAGAATCTGTTCTCAAAATTTATCTATCACGTCTAAATTTTGAATTATATCAAATTAAAGTTACATGGGAAGGTCCCATGCAAGGTCCCATGCAACTTTAATTTGATATAATTCAAAATTTAGACGTGATAGAGAAATTTTGAGAACAGATTCTGATTCTAGAGAAAAAACGGGTTGGAGGTTTTTGGAATCATATTTGCTACAAAAATAGTGTCGAGTAGTGTTATTATTATATTAGTGGTCCTAGTGGTCTGAGACCAATACAATATCTCCATGAATAAATTACCTTTTTTTTTCTATAGGTATACCAGGAGTTCTATGGTAATCCACATAAATTTTACGTAGTTTAACAACACTACTAAACATTTCGCATTTCACTTTTACTTCAATTTGTTCTAAATTTTTGTCAAAGACTTCCAGTCTATATATTTACAATATGTTATTGATTTAATTCGTTTAAAGTTTGTTTGCTTCAAATAAAAACAATAACAACGATGACTGACATATGCAAAAATACCGCCCGCTATAATTTGAATTTTTCGCCGTGTTTGCTCCGTTCGCCTATTCGATTATTATGAAGTTAGTTATAGGTGGTCCTAGAAGTTTGGACCGGCAAAAGGTCGCGAAGTAGTCATTCTGATGAATGTATGCATATACCTGACCTCCAGTTGTGTATACAGATCGTCAAAATAGCAGTTTCGAAAGCTCGAAAGCTTAAAACCACAGATTTCAGTTTGGCTCGTATCACAGAATTGATCCCTCATGTGATGATTTTCTTTCGTACGATACACTGTAATTTACTATCAACTCACAAATCATAGGGGGTGCGACAGAACCACTTCCAGCTCAGGAGTACATTGTCAGTAGGATTTTCATACATCCAAATTACAACGCGGCAAATTTGAAAAATGACGTCGCAATTTTAAGGCTATCTACAGCTGTTCCTTTAGGTAACAGTCCAGCTGTTGGGACGGGTTGCTTGCCAGCAGCTTCCTTTATTGGTTCAAGGTAGATAGAAGATAGACTATCAAAAAACCACAAAATAACAAAATAATGAATGCTTCTACAGATGCTTCGTGTCGGGATGGGGGCGAAATGATTTCACAGCTGGGACTTATCAAACAATTCAAAAACAGGTAGACGTCCCTATTCTACAAAATACTCAGTGTCAAAGTCAATTATCAGCAACTCGACTAGGCTCATCGTTTGTTTTCGATCCTGTCAGTTTCATATGCGCAGGTGGGGAACCTGGAAAGGATGCATGGTAATTTCGAATTTTACTTTGGCAAACTATAGAATTTTCTCCAATATATATTTCCACTTTCTTTACCCAAGCACGGGAGACGGCGGAGCACCGCTTGTGTAATGAATATTATTATAATCATAAATACATGATATTTAATGAAATGTATAACAGGTGTACCATCGGAAACCGATGGTTCATTGCCGGTAAAAACTTAACTACAGTTATCATTTCAAATGAAGACCTTACACACAATTTTAAACGAAAGGGTTAGTTGCATGGGGAATCGGTTGCGGTACTACAAATGTTCCAGGTGTTTATGTCAATGTGGCATCGTACGTTCCATGGATTCAAACAACCGTAGCTGCTTAGACGGACCAAAGGACAATTACGGATAATTTTATAACATTACATTTATTACGAAAATAAAATAAATCAAAGATAGCTGCAATTGTAACGTGAGATTTAAACCCTATAAGAACATTCAGAACATATTTCAAGAACTCGTTCAATTACTTTTGTTTAGGCATTTGATATCTCATCTTGGTTCATCTGTATTTTTAAATTGTAATGCGGTTTATTTATTATTTAACAATCGGTGATTTTAAAGGTATGTTCCCTTCAGCGAATATCTTAAATTTGACAGATCGGAAAATGTAAACAAAAAAATCGAATGAATTGCAACATTGAATTTTGACGTTTTCTTAAAACTAGGCCCCATCTTTTGGATGGGTCAGATTCCTTGACTGTTTTTAATATTTGGAATGTAAAATTTGCACCATATGCTTCAATGAAATTTAGTTGTTAATTTACTTGAGCTGATTTTCAGCTGAGCGACTCATACGTATGAGTGACTCAGCTAAAACATTTTCGAAAATAAATTTGACTAAAGACGTAGCGATCTCTCAAATAATTTTATTGATAATTGATTGAAGAAATTCGGTAAAGAAGTACAAAGAGAATTGCTACGTAGTCACGTATTTCATTTTAACTTTAATCGCGTTTCTATTTATCGCACTGTGTACATAAGTGATTTTCTGTTACAAGACCCTGATTTTCAATCAAGAGAACTTTTAAATTCTCCGAACCTGGCCTCAGAAATTTTATTCCTAGTCAAACTAAAACTAATATCTTGAAAAACAGTTTAGAGTTGCTCAATATATAATGACTTAAAAAACAGTTAAAAACTCTTTTGGAATAACTCCCAGATCATCAGTTGACCTTGTCAGTTTGGCTAAATGAAAACAGCTATCGCCTCATTAAAAAAAACAGGAAAAAATTGTTTCGGGAATAACTATCAGTTGGTTACTTCTATTGTGCCCATCTACGAATACGAACTTAACCTGAGGAATTAACTTCTTCGTCGAATAAAACCTATCATCATCATCATCATCAAACTTTATAGACCATTATTACCCTCCGGTGTGAGGTCTTTATGTCACAACCCCAGAATGGTGAACTATCGTCCTCCATGCCCTTCTATCGCCTGCCAAGGAGATGATTTGTTCGCCCAGAGAAAGTCCCCTAACTTCTAAATCTGATTTAATTGAATCTATAAACCTTCTCCTTGGTCTACCCCTTGGCCTAACACCCGGGACCTGTGCACCCAAGATCCTTTTCGGTAACCTGTTATTACCCATCCTTTGAACGTGCCCCAACCAACGTAGACGACTGGCCCTTGCTTCCTCTTCCACTGACGCAATCCCTAAGTTTTCCCTAATGTCGTCGTTCCTGATATGATTATCCCACTGCTCCCTCCTATTAACTTTCGCTATATTCCTAAGAACCCTCATATCAGAAACCTCCAGGTCATGCACTAGATATCCGCAATCCACCCAACTCTCACTACCATACAGAATCGCCGGCCGGAATATTGACCTGTGAATAGCTAACTTCGTTTCGCTACTTAATTCCTTCTTGTTGAACACGTGCGACCTCAACTGACTGGCCACCGCGTTTCCCATTTTCCTCCTTTCCTCAAATCCCTAACCAACTTGCCATCCTCTGAAAAAATGGTTCCTAAGTACTTGAATTCAGAAACCTGCTCCAGCTCCTCCCCATTTAAATTGCAAGCTATCTCCTTCCGAGATTTGCCTATATGCATAACCTTAGTTTTCCCTACACTTATCCTCATCCCATACTCCTCACATGCAGCATTCAGGCAGTCAATCCCACCCTGTAACTCCGCGGTACTATCTGCCAACAGAATCAAGTCATCCGCATAGGCCAGAATTTTCATTATTACCTCACCCACCTTGACATTTCCCTGCAAGTTCGCCTGCTTGCTGATTTTGTCCATGAAAATTATGAACAGAAGCGGGGAAAGACAACAACCCTGACGAACGCCCTCTTTAACCTCGAAAGACTCGCTAATTTCGCCGTCTATCCTTACCGCTGCCCTGCTTTCTGAGTAAATACTCTTAATGGCACGCAGTAAGCCCCCATTGATACCGTACTCGCTAAGAACCCCGAACAACTTCTGCCTTGGTACCCGGTCGAATGCCTTCTCAAAGTCGATGAAGCATAGGTACAAGTCCCTGTTCTTTTCATAAAGATTTTCGATAGTCTGCCTGAGGCAGAAAATCTGATCCTGACAACCCCTCAGAGGCCTGAAACCACCCTGAATCTCATCCAGCACACCTTCCACTATGTTCCTAACCCGGTCAACAAGTACACTCGCGTACACCTTACCTACCACGCTCAAGAGCGATATCCCCCTGTAATTACTGCAAACCTTACGGTTGCCCTTCTTATAAATTGGAGCAATAACACCGAAGCTCCAGTCAGCAGGTACCGCAGAAGACCTCATGGCCAAATTGAAAATCCTACAAAGCCATTGGACCCCACCTGATCCGCTATATTTAATAAATTCTGTCCTAATTTCATCCACCCCTGCGGATTTTCCTGCCCTTAATCTGCCGACCTTCCGGGACACCTCATCCAGTGTAATTTCCTCCTCCACCTCCAAGCTAGGACCCGCCTCCCTCCCATTTTCTCCTACCAGATTGACAGATGTAAATAAATCCTGAAAGTAATCCCGCCAAGTCTTCATGACTTTACCCTTATCTGTAATTAACTCGCCGCCTTTATCTAAAATGCTACTACATCCTTAATTCACGCCACCGCGCCTAATGCCCTTAATCATCGACCTAATTTCTAAAAATCCTTTAAGATTTATTCAAGTTATCGTGCAATCAAGAACTCTTTCGAGAATTACTCCCAGATTATTACTTTTATTGTGCACATAGATGTGACTTAACCTGAATTTGTAAAAATGGACCTATTATCTGATTTCATTATAATAGTCTATAACACACGGGTCTATAATATACAGGTCTATATTATAGACCTCAAACTAAAGTTTCATGTCCTCCTGTTATCATATAGTATGCTACACGGGCTATAGTATTGTATTCAGTATTTTGGAGGGTCAGCCCTTCCGAGATACGGGATACAATATGATAGCCCTTGTAGCATAATATATCATTACTTTTCACACCATGCTGGAGCTCGAAGTTTTTTTTCGGAAAAAATGCTCGCTCACCCGATGATCATTCGAATTTTTAGACCCGTACGAAGAACGAAGTTCTGCGAAATGGGGTCTTATGCGTTTGCCCCGACGTTTGTAACCACCCCAATTTCGACCCG
>CM055406.1:129618781-129636949 GCA_029228625.1 Pseudolycoriella hygida
CCACACTAATACACCAGGGTTGGTTACCTGATCGTTCATGTGGGTTGCTCACTATGACAGGTGTCACCACGGGTAGGATAGGATGTAGGAGTAGGTGGATAGAGGCTAAGGTACATAAGGAGTACTATATTACGCATACCACACCATTTGACACCCGGGTTCAATCCTGGTGGGGACAAATTCTGTATAGGATTTTACTTCAATGTTTAGCATGAAAGTAACGTTCCTAGGCATACCCACGCTTCATAATTTGGGTAGTTGTGAATTTGGTGCCGCAACGAATCGTACACAGAAGAATGACAAATGTAACGTCACCCATATTCGATGAATTCTGTGTACAAATATTTAAGTCTAACTTTAGACGGAGATATAATTAGCACCAGAAGAAATCCCAATGGTAACTTGCTAGCTACCGTTATGCGTGGTTCGGAATTCACCTTAAGCATGTGGTCCAAAAAATGCCCGCCGCTAAAACACATTGATGGGGCAAACCGGTATTCTAAGCCCTACTTGTTTCAGCCCTAGTACATCATAGATGGCACTAGGTTTGTGTGACACAGTAAAAATGTCGGTTAGTACGAAGTATTGGGGGATACATTTGTTCACCAAGATTTTTTCGAACCAATTTTTTTCTATAAAAGATAGAAATTAACTTACGCACAAAAATCTCTTACAGAGGAGGTGTGGTGCAAGTCTTTGTGACTGCTTACAAAAGTTCTAAAATCAGAGGAAGGTGACGTATTGAGCTTCGGTACGCAAAAAAATTAAAGCGAAGTTACAGTGTGTTCTTAAAAAATTGTGTCACAAATGCCAGACCCTACAACGAACTAATTTTTCCATGCTTTCAGTTTTTAAACTGCAAAAATTTGAGCTTTACTTCTTTTCGCGAAGATTGCTTTAAAAGACAAAAGAGACAAACTATATCTGTCTCATTCTAACCAACGCTTTAGAAAACCTTCTTCACAAACGTTGAACTACGTCAAATTATCTGCCAGAAAAACTACTCCCCAAGATGAAGAAGACAAGTTGGTCTGACAAAAATTTGGCTAGTGTACACATTTAGGTAAGTGCCAAAAAATATTTGACACCTCCAACAAGTATTTAAAAAAAAATCCATGCAGAGGTCCAAAATCGGGAGAAAATTTGCAAATTTGTTCTCGATTTTGTCCCGAATGATGAAGAACAATTTTTTGTTGCCTGAGCTCAATCCGGAAAAAATTCCGATAGGTTTTATATTCCCTTATTTGTCACACTAAAAGTATAACTATGAGACTCCATATCCATATCTTCGTACACAAGTCAAACGAGATCACTTTCTCCTAGGCACTCAATGTTATCAAAAAGAATTTGGCGCCATTGAAGAAAAACAATGAAAATGTGTAATTTGAAATAATTAAAACGACTTGAGTTCATCAGAAAATCGACATCTTGATAATTGTATTCAAAAACGTTGATTTAACAAGCGTGTGTTCAGTCGCGATATCCGTAAGGCAATCGTGTTATCGTTTTCGTTTTTAAAAACATCCCAAACGTGAAATCAGTCAAACTCAATCAGCATTATCGACGTAAACAAGTTAAAAATTTAAATAATCTGAACGTTTAAATGAAAAGAAAACATCAACATTATGTTAATTACATCTAATCAATCTTAAAATCAAATAAATGCTTACTCATTTGGTAGTACTGGTAAATTGAAACAATGTAGAAGTAGTTACTGCATAAGTTCATGATCGAGGGTTTCCAAATGCAACCCTAAACTTATTTTGATAATCTTAAAATAATGCGTTTACACATATCGTTATATATCCATCCATTCACATAAATATGAAATGTGCACGCGTTCTGATTATGCTGAATATGGTTCTTAACACACAGATTTATTTTACATATGTCATTGATATCCCCGTGAGAGTGTGATTTTTGGGAGGGTAGAAAAAAAAGTCACCAAGTCATTTAACTAATCCCAATCAGTGTAAATAATATGATAACTATAATAGTAGTGGGTTTGGGATTTTTAAGCGCAGTTAGTCTTTGTATTTTTATGTTGAAAGGACAATAAATTTTGCTTAAATCTTGTATTGCAATAAATATGATTTGTGGGTGGCGTTTTTCATTTTCCCATAATACTCTCGTATAAAAGAACGATCATGTGCTCTCTATTGAAATGGTGCAGTTTGAGGTTGTTATTGGGATCAAGTCAAAGTTTGGAAAATTCGTTTGGAGGCAATTGAAGCGGCTAATTTAAGAAATATTCCGTTATTGATTTTTTTACATTTATTTCCACCAGTCAATTCAGATATTTTTCCGAGATTGGAAAAGATGTTTTCTCGAAGCATGAAGTGAGATACAGTTATCTACAAGGTAAAACTAACCTCAATCACAACAAAAATCTCTTTAAAGGTAAAGTGTGACGCAGTCCGAAAGTCCGCTTCCAAAATTAATGATATCGCTTGAATTGACGCTATCGCTGATAATACATAGAAGTTTGTTTGAATACTTTCAGTTTTTACAAGCAAAAGAAAGTTTCTACGAAAAAAAATTGTCTTCTAAAAAAATTTTCTCCGAAAAAAATAATCTTCGAAAAAAAATTGTCTTCGAAAAAAATTTTTCCGTTAAACTTTCTCCAAAAAACAATTTTCTTCAAAAAAAAATTTTCCCCGAAAAAATGTTCTACAAAAAAAATTTTGTTCTCCAAAAAAAATTTTTCTCCAAAAAAAATTTTAGTTAAAAAACAGTTTTTCTCCAAAAAACTTTTCCGAAAAAATTTTTCTTCAAAAAAAAATTTCCCCGAAAAAATTTTTCTACAAAAAAAATTTTCCCCAAAAAAATTTTATACAAAATAGTTTTTCTCCAAAAAAAATTTTCTCCGAAAAAGATTGTTCTCCAACACCTTCGGCTACCATCGGAACACTTCGTATCACCTTCGGCTACCTTCAGAATACTTTGTGTCACCTTCGCCTTCCTTCGTGTCACCAATTCTTCCCAGAGATTCATATAATTTTCCTGAAGAAACCAACTGTCTGGGTATTCTTATACAGAATTTAGCAAAAAATCCAAGATGGCGTCACTTTGACAGTTGGCAGCCATTTTCTAATGATACCTAAAATTTCTCCTGATGAAACTCTATAACTTTCTAGAAGAAACCGTCTATCTAAGTAGTGTCATTCCGGAGCTAAAATTCGAAAACTGAAAAAGCATAAACGGAAATCCAAGATGGCGCCGCTATGACAGCTGGCAGCCATTTGCTTAAGATACAAAAAATTCTCCTGACCAAACTCTATAACTTTCTAGAAGAAACCAACTCTCTAAGGAGCCATTCAAATAGTGCGCACGCGGAAAATTGGCCTTTTTTGACCCCCCTTCCCCCTGTGCACGCTTTCGAACGTTTTTCGAACCCCCCTAAAGTGCGCACGAAATTTATACTCACAATATACGTTTTCAGAGCGAAAACTGCAAAAAAAAAAAAAAAATTCTATAGAAAACGCATTCGGAAAAATATAAACGCCAGTATCTAAACAAAAGATTTATTTTAAATCGGCTGCTCTCTGAAAGCCTGGATTAGATTGGAAATAGTGCACTACAACCAGTTGAAAGTCTTCTGCATCTCCAAACGAACCTATCCGCAGCTAACGTCTCCCAGCTACTTACGTCAACCGATTCGGGATTGGCATAGTACATGCTGCTTCGCATGTTTCGATTTGTTGTGATTAACCTTTTAAAATTTCACATAGTCGACAACACGATGGAAAATCTCATTAGTGCCCATTAAAAGTATGGAGATGAGAAAAATGACGAGCGTAAGTATATTATTGACACAATTAAAGAAATGGACAATATTCTAGGACCATAACTTTCCAAGAACCTCATTTTTGGCTTAGAATTCGAAGAACGGCTATGTTAATGCTTTTTTCACTTTACTTGTATCATCCCATCTTGTCCCTTTGCTAATTAAAAGGAAAATAAACCTGAACAGATCAAATATCACAAGAGTGCGCACGTTTTCGGATGATACCCCCTCCCCTCTCGCACGTTTTTCTAAACCCCCCCCTCCCCCCTTAGGTGCGTCCGCACTATTTGAATGGCCCCTAAGTGTTATCATTCCGGAGCTAAAATTCGAAAACCTAAAGAAGCATAATTTATACCTTACAAAGATGGCGTCACTTTGGCAGATTTCTGAAAATCCCACAAAATTCTCCTGATCAAACTCTATAACTTTCCCGAAGAAACCAACTCTCTAAGTATTGTCATTCCGAAGCTAAAATTCGAAAACCAAACAAAATCAAATTTGTTGCTTGGGAAAATTCAAGATGGCGTCGGTTTGACTGCTGGCAGCCATTTTCTTAAGATCTCAAAAAATTCTTCTGACCAAACTCTATAACTTTCCCGAAGAAACCATTTCTCTAGCTATTGTCACTCCGAAGCTAAAATTCGAAAGCTCCGAGCATTACCTAAAAAACCCTCAAAATTGACCACTTTTTCACATGCCACAGCATTTCCAGAATTTTCCCGGAAAAGCGGCATATGAAATTTTTCATTTGGGGCCGAGACTGACGTTCCCTGAAAATTTCAGGAAGATCGGCTGTCTAGTTCTCGAGATCGAAAATTATTAATAGATAGAACATAGATAGATAGATAGATATTTACATACATAGAAACCGACAGATCAGAAAAAAAGTTTCCATAATGATGAGAACAATAGAAAAATTATTTCTCCATACAAAAATGTAATTTTCAAATCTCGATATCTCAGCCAATTTTCAACCGATTTTTATGAGTGAGGGCTTGTTTGAAAGCTGCTGCGACGTACTTTTTTAAAAAATAATTTGGAGGGGGAGGGGCGAGGGGAAAAAACTCAAAAGTTCGCGTATGTATGGCTCGTTGTCCCAAAGGTTTTTGTATGGAGTTTTTTGAGTTTGTGGACGTTTTTTTTGGGTGTGGGGACTGCGTCACGCAATCCGCTACCGCTGCGGGCATGATGCAACTTTGGTTGATTAATAAAGTCAATTATTTTGAACATGAATTTATTGATCAATTCTTCACTAAGTCTTCAGTTGACTACGTCTCATCTTTGCCCCTGTAGTGAGTTTGATCAGGCATTTGGATGGTCTGCAGAGACCACGGACTTCCACAGCGACACCCTTTGGACCCTGCAAGAATGGAAGCTGTCTCTTCTTGACAACAAGGCTCAGCTTTGATATCTTGCGGCAAATGTGTCTTATTAACGGGATCGTAGCCCGGTAAACTCTCCGGTCCTAGCAATCCCGAGAACGAAATTTCTGCGATTAATTTGAACAGAAAATAAATGAAAGAAGGAGAAGCAGCACGTGAGCGACAGTTCTTCGTCAAAAGATGGCACTCTATTCAAAGTGAAAATATTTGCAAATCTGTCCAAATCTACAACTTTAGAGGCTTAGTCGGCAAAGGAAGCGGCAAGGGTTAGCCCTATGCGACATACGGTTTGGGTACATTAAGGTTCCCACTGTTCGACCTAAAGGCACAAAAAGGATAAGGTTTATAATTTTTATTAAATCAGATTTAGAAATTAGAAGAAACCATCCTCTTAGCTGGTGTCTGCTTCATAAGCACCTCACACCTAAGGGGCTGTTCATAAATTACGTAACGCAAGAGGGGGAGGGGGAAAGAGGCAAGCGTTACGGATAGAACAAAAATGGATCAAATTTGACTCTTTTAGCGTTACGGAGGGAGGAAAAATTTTCGCGTTACGTAACTTATGAACAAACGTTCTAAATATGTAAAGCATGCATGCAAAAGAATTTGATTTGAAATGTAATGAAGTGTTCATTCGTTTGCATAATTCGCCGTGCTCTTTAGTCTTAGCAATTTTAACGATTCGATCATGACGCGGTTCTAGGCTACCATAAATGACGCCTCTATCACTCATAAAAAGAGGAACACATACAAACCTCTGCATTTTGTTACCATAAATTTCACTCGCATAAAATTACTAAAAAAGCGGCAATCCAACTAATAAATTTTTGTCATACACACGTTACACATATGATATATCCGCTTACCAAACGTATTATGTAACATGAAATTTTTAATGTAATTGCAAAATCTTTCATAGAGAATAATACGCTCGTGATTGTGAATACATACCACCGCAAGTGTGCTTGCCGGATATTGTTAAAAATCTTCATCTCCGGTTAGAGATTAAAACCACCATATCCCCTGCTATAGAAACACTGCGTAAATTTGTTTGATTTTTTGTTGAGGGAGGGTGTTTTTTTTAAGTTTCTTTTTTGAACTTTGACATATTCTCTCTTTCTGAAAAGATAATCTCGTAGAAGGGGTTGCTTTTGGTGCTAAAACGTATTTAATGTTGGGCTGTGTGGTATTGTTTTTTAACACTAAGAGAAAAAAGGGCTCTTGCTGCCACGATAATTTTTCGGGCGAATCATAAGAACTTTTCTTTTTGTTGCAATTTTAGAACGTGCGTATGTGGAAAAAACCTGACATGTAAGGACTAGGATAGGATAGTATAAAGTGAGTTGCATTAGAGACAATTTGTCTCAATCCTTGCACATAAGCCGCCAATGGGCCTGTTGTGCGTACCCACAGAGTTAGAGGTTAACCCTTCTTATTTTGTTGATGAAGTTTAGTATCGATTTTGGTGATTGTTTTTTGATGCGGTTTATGTTGATGATGTATGAGCCGAAGAATTTGGCGCGGGCAATGATGTAGTTGCATATAAGGTGCTCAGCGGTCTCGATTTCATCGCATTGGTGGCAAAGCGGGCTGTTAGCATAGCCGATAGTGTGCATATGTTTGTTGAGGGATCAGCGACTCTTCCGACGTCTTTTTGGACCCGTACGAAATACAAAGGTCCTATACGTTTACTACAAACAATTTTAATTTAACATGGTGTAGATCGAGGTGGGAGTTGGGGGGATACATTTGTTACCGTCTAAATATGACGAATCAGCAATAAAAAAAATGTCCGTCTGCCGTCTCCACTTTTTTTCCTGACGGCTGATCATCCAAAACTTGTTTTTCTCTGAAAGGTGCATACCTCCCATGATTCAATTTCGAAGATGAGCAAAATCAGCCAAGTAGTTCCGGAGATATGGTCGAAGAAGTGGAAATCGGACATGAAATTTTCGAGTGTCGATGAAACTTTTTCGCAAATATCTCAGCAAGTATAGCACGGAAATTCCTCATTTTGGTGTCAAATGAAAGCATTTGATGTAACAAAACTGGGAAAATTTTTTGTTGGAATCAGGTCAGGGGTCTGGGCATTGGGACCAATGGAATGGACGAAATTGAGTTTCTTGGCCATATACGAAAACAGTTTTTTGTCTATATTTCCTTAACTATGCAATATGGAGATTTACTGTCAAAAGCGAAGTTGTAGAGAATTATATTTAAGCGAACACGTGTTTCAGGATTTTGGAGAAATATGGCCGAATTTTTGGGATATGGCCACTTTTAGAATTGGGAGGAATGACCCATATCTCTAGAACTATAAGAGTTACAGAGTTGCTTCCAAAGGCGAAGTTGAAGAGAATCAAATTTAAGCGAACACGTGTCTTAGGGTATTGGGGAAATATAGCCCAATCCTTGGGATATGGCCACTTCTTGAATTTTAGGGATTACTCATATCTCGAGAACTATGGCAATTAGAAAGTTGGTGGAAAATAAAGGTTTCAGATGTCAAACGACGTACCTCGGTAGGGCCTTTGACATTACCCTGGATAATTTCTATGGATCTTTTAAATTCTTATAGTTCTAAAAGAACTTAAAACACTGATTTATTTGCTAAGTTTTATTTTTTAGATACGTTCTAGTCTTTTTGAAACATTTATTCCGTTTGACACACCTATTCTGTCTGCCACATCTGTTCTGATACGTACGGGTCTTTCGGTATGTTTAGGAGAATGAAAGAAGTTCTTTGTTGAACTTTTCGTTGATGCGGATGCAGTTTTTAGCATGCCTTGCGTAATTAAGGAGTTCCCATTGGGTGGAAAATTTGTTTTTTTAAGGACTAAGTGTTAGTAAGAACTAAGTGTTAGTTCTAATTTTGATTTGATGAAATTGGCGTTCTTTTGAGATTTCCAGCTGAGTTTCTGGAACACAGAACTTATAACCCATTGTTTCAAATGCTCATCTCCCGACTACTTGTGGGGTTTGTAGAGAGATACACATTTAAACCCCAGAGGTTAAGCATTCTACCGCGAATTGTTTGTATTCTGCTGTTGTCATTGTCGATGTTGCTGTTAATTGCGGCAATTTTTCCAACAATTGAAATTAGACAAAAATTAACCCTTTCGATATATTTATATCAGCAACGTAGGAAGAACATGTCCACCATAAAAATTAAGAATTTTCATGATATTCTTACCATGAAATTTTCACTTGACGGTTCTCACTTTGCTTTACATGAGGTGACACGTTTAAAATTTTTACAGCGGGCATAAAAATTTGACAATCCTCCTTGCTTCAAATTCTCCCCCCTAAGCATCGAAAGTCTTTTATGAATGGCGTCGCAAGTTTTTTTATTTTGGTTTATTGGAGTGTCAAAAATAAATTATTCTTAGTGTACTTTCGTGTTATGTGTAGTTGTTAACCCTCGCGTCTTTCATACTTTAGGACACAACACAACTTGTAAACTTCGAATGGGGTGTCTCTATCGAACAATTGAATTCTCCTAATAATTGAACCGTCGCAAATGACGCAAAGTTTTACACAAACTACAACTATTTCACCTAAACGAAATGTAAACCCAGATAACAATATACCCCATGAAATGTACCTTTGATGCCATCGAAAAGTCTGTTGCAGCACATTAAATGTGTATCAAAAAGCACACAGATCGTTTCTTTTGTGAATATTGTACATTTAATGAACAAGAAATGTACACTTAATGGGGTGAAGGGAAAAAAGTGCACACTAAATGTACACCTAATCTTGTGAACATCTATTGAGCGATTCAAAACTTCTTGTTGAACAAAAAAGGTGTATTTTAATGTAACAACAAAAACTTAAAATCGCCAAAAAATTTGTTAATCGTTACACTAGATTAAGTGTACTCGTACATTTACTAGGGTGGGTCAATTTCCGGCCATTTTACAACATGCACATTTTCGGTTGTAGGAACATGAGAGAAACTTTTCCGGCACTCAAAAGTGTTCGAAGAAAGTTTCTTCCATGTTCTCACAACCGAAGACGCGTGTGTTGTAAAATGGCTCAAAATTGACCCAAAATCGACCAACCCTAACATTTAGTGTACACTTTTTGCCCTTCACCCCATTAAATGTATATTAAATGTACAAGAAGCGAAGCAACGGTCTATGGGCTTTTCGATACACATTTAATGTACAATATTACATCAAAAAATGTGGTTAGTTAGTAACCATCGGACTTTGATTATAGCACAACAGCATTCTATTCGCGCTACTTGTTCTCTGACTACTGCTTTTGCATCATTGATACTCGATTCTCCCTATGTATCCCTTTTCATTCTTTCACTTAGCTTGTAATTGTAGCCATATGAAGTGCGAATATGAAAAAATGAAAGAAATAACTATTTCATACGTACATCCAAGAAAATAGTAGAGTCGCAATATTTCCTATGCATGAAAATGTGGGTTCATAAGTGAACTCGCTTTTGAAGCCACATTGCCACATGTATAAAGCAATTTCTTATTTTCGACGAATTGGCATGCGCCAGCGGACGGACACTATCTCCTTTTTACATATGGCTATTCGTAGGCGTAATTGCCTGCGAATAGCGTTTACCTATAAACAAATCATCATCATATTGCTTATGCTTTACAAAATAAAATAAGTTGGAAAACAAAAAAAAGTTAAATTATAAATCAACGCGATTACAATCGGTTTTGTGGGGAAGGCAAATAACGAGGGATACTTTGAGTGGAAAAAATTCGAATTTCGCAAATATCTCAAGCATATATTTTATACGCAGCAATATAGCCACATGCACGGGAGGATTTCTAAATTCTGTGGTAGATAATATGATTCGGAGTTAATGCCTAAAGACCACAAAAATGGCAAACATTCTTCGAAGAACTTAGTCGCTGTGTTTCTACAGCAGTAATTAGCAGAAGATTGAAAAAAAAACTTTTTACGTTAAACATGCATTATCAAATAATAAAATTTTTATTAATGTCTGAATACATTTGGTATTTATTTATTTTTCGGGGGTCGGTAATTGCGTGAAATTAATTTGAAGCTTTCGCGTTAAAAATAAAGCAAATATATGAGTAGAAAAATCACATAAATTGTATTTAATAAATATTTATTTCATAGACTCTATCGTGGGTGTGTCACTTGTTCAAAAAATTTTGCACGTTGTACACGCCGTTTTTACGTGGCTTTGAAATTTGTGTAGACTAAGACTAATACTAAGTTTTTCAATTTGAGTCGCACGATACGATGTTATAGTATATTATTAACCAAGTAGTATAATGGCGCATGATATTATAGTCGGACTATAATGAAAATTATAGTCGGATTATAACGAAAATGATAGTCGAGTCGACTATAATATGCATATTGTATACCTCCCAGTTTGTATGAAACTCGACTATAATATGGTAATTATACCCTTGCCGGGTATATAAATGACTAACTATATGCCCGAATGACATAAATATAATTTAATTCTCTGTGTCAAATAAGATCCCTCAATTATGGCTTTAAAGACAGATGGGGAAAAAAATTTGATAGTGTTTCACATAGAACACAGCGCCACTTTTTTACAAATCACCTAATGTCTATCTAAATATTTGACGTTTAAAATGTCACCTTGACAGTTATAATATAAACTTTTAATTCCCATTTTAATTCCTCCAATCAGTCATTTTTAAAATTCATTTTTACTTCCGACTTCTAATACAACTTGATAGTTGAGTTATCAACCTGTATTCGATAAACACTTCCTATTTTTTAGAAAATTTTCGTGAAATTTTCTTGAATTTTTTTTAAAGATTTAGCAAAATTTTTACAAAATGTTCATAATTTTATCGAAATTAATGGAATTTCATCGAGTTTCAGCAAAAAAAAAATACTCACGTAAATTCGAGAAAAATCAGTAGCATTTTCTAAAAGATAGGTAGTGTGTAGCGATCAATGGTTTCCAGTCGCGATTCCTTGAGCTTGGTTCTGGTTTCCCCCAAGGATCAGTTCTGGGCCCATTGCTCTTTACAATTATATTAACGATCTTCCTCAGCGTCTAAAGTATTGTAAATGACATCTTTTTGCGGACGGCATTCAACTGCAGGTAACGTCTTTGCTGACATGCGTCTCTTGAAGTCTGACTTGGTAGCCGTGACAGGATGGGCAAAAGAGAACAGGCTAAAGTTCAACGCCGGGAAAACTGAGGCAATGTTTGCTTCAATTGGTAATTTGGCGAGGAATATTCCGCAAATTGAGCTTGATGGAGTGATGATTGTGTACGATGATAGAGTGTTGGATTTGAGTTTGACGGTCAACAGTCAGACGGGGTGGAAACAACAGGTGCTGACAGTCTCTTCGAAGATTTTTGTCGGTCTGAGGAATATGTGGTCGAGTACTCGGTTCATTCCACAAGAAACGAAGAAACTCCTAGTCGTCACTACTGATGTCTCATTTTGGTCACTGTTGCCTAGTAATTGGTGAGTTGAGTGCTGGTGCTAAGAAGTGCTTGAGAAGCCATCCAGAGCGTTCGTAAGGCTCGTGTATGACATTCCGTGTCTGGTTTCGCTGACCGACTTCTGGGGACCGATTTGTTTTCTTACCTTTATTACCTCACTTCTACTTTCATACATAAAATTGTGACCACACAGGAATCTGAATATGTGTATGATAGGTCTAGTTTCGGTTCATTCGGTTCGCACATTCAATCTGTTATTGCACAATAACACAGACGTATTTTATCATTCTATGATTGTTCGTGGAGTGGCGAAGCATAATGCGCTGCATTTTCAGACAGTCGCCATCGGTTAATTGTGATTTGTTCGACGGAATTTTTGGTAAATTTTGACTTTGTACTACTATTTTGTATATTTAGCTGAAATCTATACTAATTTTTTTTTCTCTCTGCATTATAGGACCGATTCATTTGAAACTGGACACTGTCATTTTCACACTAACATTGAATGACTGAGAGATTCATATAAGGTGTCCAGTTTCTTGTTTCTTATGAAAGGCTTTACGGCCTTAATCATATGTTGCTACAATAAATCAATCAATCACAATATGGCAAACTTCAATTCAAAAGATTATTAACGTATCGTAGTTTTTTTCAACACGATTTTGTTTCTAGTGCGAGTATACAATTCATGGACGAATCAACGACAGAACGACGTAATATTGCCGGGCAATAACGAGAAATATTGTTCTTTTTGTCATGAAAGTGACATACCCTTTAACTCTATCTCTGTATTGGCTTTGCATGTTGCCGATGTTATGTAACGTGCAACCAACAAGGATATTATCGAAATTACATTTAATTTATTCGCAAATTCGGTACAATTAAACAAGTTATCCTTTTCACTGAAATGCGTTAATTTTATATGATAAAAAAAAGTATTAAAAAATATGCCACTGTAATTTTAATAAATTTCCGATAATCTAATTTTTTGTGCGAATTTTGCCGCTATATAAAATTCAAAATGTTTTCCTAGATAAGGTTTTGTTAAATAAATCCTACTTTTTCTTTTGTATTGGAAAACAATTTCAGTGAATTTGGAAATTCATCACTGGAATCAGAGGAATAGTCTGATCCCATCAGAATATCAATAACAGCGTATTCTGAAGCGTAATACTGGTATCTGGGCTGTCCGTCCGTTCGTCCGTCTGTCGCCAAGTTATCTCAAGTAAGGCTTAACCGATTTTCAAAATCTTTTTTTTTTTCCTGAAAGGTAATCGAAAAAGTGAGGTCGAGTTCTGAGATGGGCAAAATCGGTCAAAAACTTTCGAAGTTACGGTCGAAAAAGTGGTCTAAAACGTGGTTTTTCGAAGGTCGATGAAACTTTTTCGCTTATATCTCCGCGAGTTTCGCACAGAAATTGCTTTTCAAGGTTGTAAACGAAAAGTATAGACCTCGGGAAATTACAAAACAAATTTGGTGAAAATCCGTTGAGTGGTTCCGTATATAGAGCCTTTAGTATGGCTCTAACTCGCGCTACGCGACCCTACAAGATAATTGGTGCTCTTCATGAATATTTCTTTAATGATGAGGTTTTATTATGTTGTGTTGTAGAGAAAATTAATGCAAACATTTTTGTCCATAGTCCGAGGCCTTTCCTTAGGACCCTAGGTCGGTCCTTAAGGTCGGCCCTACCAAAAAAAACTTTTTTTTGCTATGTTGTAGAGAAAATTGAGTGGCACATTTTTGTCCATGGGTCTGAGGACTCTCCTTAAGACTCTAGGTCGGTTCTAAAGGTCGGTTCCAGCACAAAAAACTTTTTTTGCTATGTTGTAGAGAAAATTGAGTAGAATATTTTTGTCCATGAAATTATGGGTCCGAGGCCTATCTTTAAGGCCCTAGGTCGGTCCTAAAGGTCGGCCCTACCACAAAAATGTTGTTTGCTATGTTGAGTGAAACATTTTCGTCCATGGAAATATGGGTCCGAGGATTCAGGGAGGCCCAAAACGAATTTGCTACAATGCTTCTTCGTCGGGGTTTTTCAATATTACCATTTCCAATTGAGATGAATTTGCATAATCAGTAATTTAATACAACGGGAATCCTTAAAAGGGATTTGTACGGGTCCGCGAAGTTTATGTTTTTCTGTGAATTAGCTTAAAATTTCCTTGAGACTATTTCCAACAAAAATTGAGAAGAAGGTTCTTTTGGAAAAGTCATATTTTCCGAGTTATGTGACCAAAAGCGTTCACGATGTTCCCGAATTTCTATTTTCACTATTTTTTAGATTCCATAAGATATGTTTCGTGTATAAGACAACAGAGAAGAGTTGCGTGACCTCTTTTGTGCTAAGAGGGGTAGAAGTACTTATAATTAGGGCCTAAATTTGTGCTGAAAAAGGGTCCAGGTCCCAGAATTTATGCATTGCCCTGAATTTACTTTTTTCGAAGAAAAACAATTACGTCACTAAGTATAGTGCTCAATTTGGTGCTTCTGAATGGTGTCGGGCCTATCTTTAGCTCACATGAGTTCCGAACGGTAAACCTAAAACAATTATTTTTTTGAATTTTTGACAATTTATGAATATTTTCCCAGTTAGGTTTAGTGGAATTTGTCAAGGACATTAAAATGTTTATTTTGAATGAAAGTGTCTCAACTAGAAATTAATATCATGCAGATCCGCTTTCGTACAATTCTGTCCAAACGAATTACATCACCTTTTGAATTTGGTAAACAAATAGCGAAACCATTTCCGATGACTATACCTGAACGTTAAATATTGATACAACTCTGAATTTAGTACTAATATGATTCAATGAACCTTTAGTATTCTATGATTACCCCTTCATTTCCATTTGTGTCATTGAACAAAAATAGCAGCTCTTTGTCTTTATGGGTGTTTCTGAATATGTTGAATTGTTGGTACGAATAAAGAGCAACCTTACGATTGATGGACCAAATTTTTTTTTCGGTAAAACTCCTCATATAATTAGAGAACTGAATTTTACTTCAACGAATTATACCAACATTTGTGCAGAATTATTTTGCACTAGTTTCACTCCATCGCAAATATTTCAGCGAGTAAAACGTTTTATGAGTTCATATAGCACCTAATTCTAACATATCATACTTCAAAAATCTAAAATTTCAGCTAATTTCGAACAAAAGTAAGAAAGTTATTCATTATTGAAATCGTCCCTCAGTGACATCCCTCAGTACCTGTTTTTTGCACTAGATATAAGATCGCTAATTCACATCAAAGATTATAGTCTACGTGAATATATGCCTCTACAGCCGAACGGTTATCATCAATTCTAATTCTGTAGCATAAATTACATTTTTTGATTTTTCGTATGGAATTTGCATCAACCCTAGTTATGTCAACTTTTGGATATATACAACATATCTTAAGTGGTGCAAATGATGTGTTGGAAAATTCGAATCACATCTCGATATTAGCAGCGAACAAGATTTCTTGCAAAGAGATGAAGTACATTGAAATGCAACAAACATCGTAAACTTAAATTCACTTTACCCAGTTTGTGAAAATGATCATACAAATTCGCTGCAATTGAATGGTTGTGACACGTATTTTCTATAAAATGAAATCGTTCAAGTCATTGAAAATGAGTACAATGCGTTCAAGTGATTCAGAAATACCTTTCGATATATCGAAAATGCTGCAGTTTTGAACAAACATTCAGAAAAAATCCAAATTATTGTATGAAAAAGTATACAAAAAATTGATTGAATGGAAAATGGAATTCAATGGAAAATTGGTAAATAAATATAAATGAACACGTCGTCTCTTAATGTCTTTAATTTAAAATTTTATTTTTTTCTTTTCATGAAAATGAGCACACTAGTGGGTGTTATTAACTCAATGCAACGAGGTTTGAAAATTTGCAAAAAGCTAACTGCATGTGCGTAAAATTCATTTTCCGTCCCTGACAGTTGCGTTAAAATTCATTTCATTTAGTGAAAGTTGAACACAAAAACATTTATGTTCAAACGGACCAAAAACGTCACATTTCCTCACCAAATGGAGAACCAACATGTCAATATTTTTGACTACTTTTTTTTCTAACTTATTTTGTCTCACTTTTTTCTTCCCACTTTTTTTGTCCCTACACTGTCATTTGTTGTGTGAATTTGAATGCGATACAATGTTAACATCATTATTTTGACCCTCCACTTAAATTATTTGAAATAATACTTTTGCTTATTGTGCCTTCTTTTTTATTATTATTTTGAAATAAAAATTGAATTGTGCCGACCAAGATTTTAAATACTACCCGACCTGCCGCATATTAGTCCAGTGCTTGAACAATTCGTCTGTTTATTCATACAATGATTTGCATCGAATTTTGAAACGTAGATCCATTTGATTTTTTTCTGGTTGCGTATAGTAAATGTATCTATGTTTTTGACCGATTAATTTGTTGTAAACAACCACAATTTGCAACTGATTGAAAAATAAAAATGTGAGCAGTACACTGCTTCGCTTTGCTCCATCCTTGGACGTTTTCAACACCTTTTTGGTCAAAGTGATATAATATACTATTTTGGTATCCAACGTTACCAAATGTCCAGTTGATGTGGAGCGAACTTTCAAAAATGGAGTGTCGTACCAATCGTTGGTATGCTCCGCAAATTAATTGGTATATCGTATAGTTGGATTCAAAAATGGTGAAAATTTGGTGGAGTCTTTGCGAAAAAATTTAATCGAAAGCTGAATCCACTTCTATAGCTGGCTAATTCCATCGGTAACCCATACATTGTTGGTACCATGTCACCTGGGAAACGAATATGTTTTGTCTCATGTTGATATAAATCACATTGAAAGAGTGAAAGAGATGAAATTTGTTACCCAGGTGACGGTACCGATGGAATTAGCCAGCTGATAAAAATTAAAAAAAGGGTTGAACACAAACAAATTAGAGAACGTTGGCGCAGGGAAGGCTTCGCTAATACTTACCAAAACTAAAACTATTGCTGGGTAAGTAGTTCCAGTGTTTTGTCCATTGAACTCCAAAGATAATTATTTTAAAAGTTGCTCAATCAAATATTAAGTGATAGCGTTATAATTGCAGAATTTTAAATAAATGCATTAGATTTACATCAGCTGTTTCGTCTTGTTTGTTGTCTTTTGTTTTGTTTTTGCTGCCAGAGTCTTCGCCTTGTCTTCGCGATTCGCAGTTATAATAACAAAATCAATTCTTTCGAGTTGCACATCATAAAAATTATTCGTAAATTATTAATTATTTATTTTGTATAGTTATATTGAGTAATTAAAAAGCTTTTTTGTTGTTATTTTCCGATATTACGAACTATTCTCCACGGCATCATTAAAGCTTATTATTGGGAAAAAAATGCGATTTGAAGATTTTTATCCACCCACCGCGTTGAAGTGCTGCTCACCAAGTAGATGAAAATCCATAGAGGATTTTCTTAAGCTTTTCGAAGAATATTTTTATGAATTTCTTTCGAATTGGAAGCATTTACTTCAGTTTTAATAGATTTTGTGAGCTTTTTATTACAGGAAGAGAATTTTAGGATTTTCTATGAAAAATATTTTCTTTCGAGGGCAAAAGTTATTCCTCCGCCCCACGCGTCTTTGCTTCACATCACAATATGTAGTTTAAGAAGAAACCTGACAAACGAAGCCACCGTTTCATTCTGACAATCCAAGATTTACCTGTGGCATGTGTCGCACCATATCCTGCAACTAGTGCACGAATAGAGATCGTGGAGGTCGTTCTGGACACATAAAAGATTCTTCAAGAGCTCACTGCCAACTTTCCAAACTCTTTGACGCCTGTTATTATTTAGCGTATGGTGTTTTACAATCTTTCCAATCTCAAAAGTTTACGATTATGTCTTTCGAGAGTTATTTTTGTGGGTTTAAAACACAATGAATAAATTCCAATTCGGTGTTGCCGCTTTTGGACGAATGTATGTAAACAAATTGGCCATGTCATGTCATTTGTCAACAAAAACACAAATCGGAAGATTCCCGTGATGATCACAAATTAAATTACATTTTTTTATTAGAAAAGTTAATTCGAAACTTCACAAAATTTTACAACTTTTTCTAAATAGATAAACGCTTCTAATAAAAGCAAAATTCTCGAAAATCCACTAGAGGAAAGCGAAATAATGCTTGCAGAAGCTGGAAGTTTTAAAACACTTTTCACACGATAGAAATTAGCGATTTTTTGATGGATACACCAATCTATTTATTAAAAAAAGATTCAAAACTCCACAATTAAACACAGCACAACAAATGATCAAAACGTAATAACAATTGAAATTGTTTTAACTGAAGTAAAACAATAATTTGTGAGATACTTCACTAGAAAATCTAAAATTTTAAAAAATATACTGAAGTACTGCTACTAGGAATTGGGGGAAATGGGCGCTTTACAGAAAAAATGCGACCTAACCTATTTGTTTTACATTTACTTGTACAGGTGGTGTAGTGATTACTTTAATTATTTCATTCGTTCAAGGCTTGTAAGATTCATATTTCCTTCACAAAGTCTGATCTCCAACAC
>CM055406.1:129637449-129657523 GCA_029228625.1 Pseudolycoriella hygida
CTTCAACGCTTGTCATGAAAGTAACGTTCCTAAGCTCACCCAAGCTTCATAAATGGGTAGTTGGGGTAGCAATATCGCAACGACTGGTACACAACGAAGTATGACGTCGCCCATATTCGACACACTGTGTACGAAACAAGCAGGTTCTTATCCAGCTGCTAAGTTAAGGTGTGTGTAAATGTCAAAAAGTAATGACAAATTCCATACCGTTAGGGCTGTGATTCGAATCTGTTCGATGTGCGCTTAGGTGTTGCCAGATGTACTAGCGCGCGACAAAATCGAAAAAAAAGAAATGATCCTTCAATCGAAGGCGTGGTTCGGAATACACGTTAAGCATGTGGTCCCTAGTGTGGTTAATCCACACTAGCTGGCAGTTACTCAGTGTAACACCCCGGCAGCCGAACCAGACACTTTACAATGCTGCTCCCGACTAATCACTGCCATTGGGATTATTATTATTACAACGATACCATGATGGGGCCGTATTTCACCAAAACTATGAAACTCGTGTTCGCTTAAATTTAATTCTCTACAACTTCGCCAATTGAACCAACTTTCTAACTCTCATAGTTCTAGAGATTTGGGTCATCCTGCCAAAAAGTGCCACAAAGAAAGAAAGAAAGGTTTACCAAATTTTTTATTTCAAAATTGTCGATTTGGGTCCGTTTCCATACAAAATAGCAATCTTGTTTAGTTTATATCTTCGGATTGGCTGAACCGATTTTATTGAAATAAAAAAGTTTTTCGGCCAACAATTTTGCGTAGAATCCGGGAAATGGTATATTACTGCATAGACGTGTCGTGTATACAAGCGGTGCATAAACACGAGGAGCGAAGCTCCGAGTGTTAGTATAACCGCTTACATACTCGTCTATTCTGGAGCTGGAGGTGTGTTAGTTTAACCGTTCAAGTTTTTAGGAGTGTTGGTTTAACTGACTTATACACTCTACTATCACACCGACAGCGAATGCATTAACATATTTCCCGGGAGGAACGTCGCAAGGGGGGAATTCTAAAAGTTCCTGTATATATGTTCCTTAGTTTACGAAAAAATTTCTTGTGAATTTTTTGGCGTGTATGACTTTCGTCACGACTCCTTACTACCGTGGGGTCATAATTCGTTTATTGTTCAGCAGATTCAGGATTTCCTATAAGAACCGAATGCAAGACGCTAATTTCATCCTCAGAAATTATCATTGCTTGGGACTTCTCAGCATTCAGTACCAACTAATTTGCTTTTGTCCACTGGTAGATTCTTTCCAAGTCTTCATTAATTAAGTAAACTCCTGCTTTGAAGTCATACCAGTTCTGGTGTAAGTAAAGTTGAAAGTCTTCTGCAAATAAGTGACTTCCTTCTGTTCGTATGCATCACACGGTACCACGATATATTTCCAAACAGTGACTCCAAAATGAAAATTGAAAATAAAAAAATCAACTTCTTGTAAATCCAAATCCAATGAAAATTGGACATTAGACAAATGATACATCATTTGCAGTCAATTTTACGCGACAATTCTGTAAAAAAATTATTTAAATATTACTCACGTAATGAGTTATTTTCGAAGGGGCATATTGATATGTAATGATTAGCTTTCGGAGGGGTAGGTAGTAAAGTTTTTTAATAAAAAATATCTCCCAACTCCCAAGCGCTAGTAGCAAACGCGAGTCATGTTCTTGTTTTCGCTTTGCTACCGGTTAGTGATTAATGACTAGAGTTGCTAATAAACCACAATTTGAAATGGAAAAGCAACACAATAACCGTTAAGATACACGGAACAACTTTCCTTTGTCCATGTCATATATTTATTGTCTCCACGTCAGACCGAAGAGCTTAATTGCTATTTTGTTTAAAACATGAAAGAGGCACATTGGTAAATACGAATCCTAAAAAGGAAAGATCTAATTTTTGTTAAATTTATGAAACGGGGAAAAATACTGAAACTCATAAACTGAATATTGTTCCCCTTGTGTAAGTCGTTCATAAAAGAATATTGAACATATAATTTCGTTCACATCGGAAAGATAAATTTTCTATTGTACCATATACGACGTATGAAAGGACAGATTCCGTCATAAAATAAGACAAAAAGAAAATGCAGTCGAGTAAAGATAAGAAAATCCCTCGTTTTATTTTTATTTTTTACGATTTTCTTTATTGCTTTTACAGAAAAAGTGTTCACTGTTCACTGATATATACTTTTTCGATTTTGATTATGATTTTTCGATGTTATAAATATAAT
The DNA here is from genome assembly GCA_029228625.1 of Pseudolycoriella hygida. Classification (NCBI taxonomy): domain Eukaryota; kingdom Metazoa; phylum Arthropoda; class Insecta; order Diptera; family Sciaridae; genus Pseudolycoriella; species Pseudolycoriella hygida. The sequence continues at coordinate 129,639,690 of CM055406.1, forward strand.
TTTACGCATCTACAATCTAGAAAGACATTTTTTTAAAGAAACTCATAAAAATATTATGCTGAAGAATTTTCATTTTGATATTTGTTCTAAATTTTGAACAAGAAAATGGGAAAAATCACCAATTTCCCTTGAATAACAATCTCCACTAAGATCGTCTATCATCCTCGCCTTTAGACCCGTACGAAGAACGAAGTTCTTCGAAAAAGGGTCTTATATGTTTACTCCGACGTTTGTAACCACCCTATTTCGACTTGGGAGTAGGTGTGGAGCATCGATCCTAGTGCTATAAAAACGTTGTCCGTCCGTCTGTCACCGCGATAACTTGAGTAAAACTCAACCGATTTTCGAAAACTTTTTTTCCCTGAAAGGTAATCCAAATATCTTTTATGGGATTGAATCTGGGCACTGTCGGCGGAAGGGCCGCCGAACTTGGGCCGTTTAAGTGGTTTTTGGTATTTTGTAATTCGAGTAAATCTTTTCCGATTTTCATAATTTTTTTTTTGTTTGAAAGACCTGGACATGGCCGACAATTTATGGAAAAAACTTTTTTGAATTTGAGCCCTTGGACTTAGCTAGGGCACTAAAACCGAGTCTATGCTAGGGCCATACGTGTTTTTCTAGATAACTCGAATAAATCTTTTCCGATTTTCATAATTTTTCTTTTGTTTGAAAGATCTTGTCATGGCCGACAATTTATAGAAGAAACGTTTTTGGTTTTGATTCCTTGGACTTGGCTAGGGCGCTAAGGACGAGTCTATGCTAGGGCCATACGTGTTTTTTGTACATAACTCAAGTAAATCTTTTCCGATTTTCATAATTATTTTTTTAATCGACAGGTCTACGAAAGCCCAACAATTTGTATAATAATTTTTTTTTGAGGTTGGGCCTTAGGATACAGCTGGGGCACTAAAAACGAGCTTCTGCTAGCGCTCACACATGTTTTTTGTACATAGCTCGAGTAAATCTCTTCCGATTTTCAAATTTTTTCTTGATCGAAAGGTCTAGGATTGTCTACCGTTTTATGGAAGAAAACTTTTTGATTAGAAACACTTGGACTCAGTCAGGACCCTAAAACTGAGTTTCTTTTCTATTATATTCAAAAAAAAAAATTTTGGACCCGGTGACTATGCTTAGGGCTGAAGTGGGCCTCAGGTCTGTCCTAAGGTCGGCCCTAACCAAAAATATTTATTTTTGCTATGTTGCAGAGCAAGTTGAGGGAAACATTTTTGTCTATGGAATTATGTGTCGAGGCATTTCCTTATGGCCCTAGGTTGGTCAGAAGGTCTGCCCTAGAAAAAAAATAATTTTTGACTATGTTGTAGAGAAAATGGAGGGAAATATTTTTGTCTATGTAAGTATTTGTCCGAGGCCTCTACTGAGGACCCTAGGTCGGCCCTAAGGACGGCCCTAGACAAAAAATGGTTTTTTCCTATGTTTAGAAAAAATTGAGATAAACACTTTTGTCTGTTTGGGGGTCAATTTTATACTTTTGGAAGGCCTTTCTTACACCGTTTCCAATGCAATTTAATGTGGACGTAATTTCATACACTTAAGAGTTGAGGCAATATTGACTTAAATACGTTCGAGTCTTTTAGTAACATCAACTCTGTTTGCCACATCTATTCTGATACGTATGTTTTCAACAACAAATTAGGAATTCAACACGGGTCAAAAAAACATTTTTTATATTTTTTTTCGATAGATTTTGTTTTTCTAAGACATTAGTTCTTCTACGACATATGGAAATAATGCGTGTTTTTATGTATCGGTTTGATGTTTTCGTTTTACTAAGAAAAAATCTGACTGCATGCGCAACTGCATGCGATTTTTCAGTCAGTTTGTTATTTTTTTATTTTTGATCAAAATCAAAATATAAGAAACTAACGCATTATTTCCATATGTCGTGGAAGAACGAATATCTTAGAAAAACGAAATACATCGAAAAAAATATAAAAAAATTCAGTTGAATGGTCAATTACAATAAATAAAATGCATCTACTACTACTACTGCTAAGATTCTAGGATGCAAGCCGCATTTCCTCTCTGAATAGCGATTGAAATCTTCCGTATTAAGAAGTCTTTCGAGCGCGATTCTCCTGAAGCTGCTCTCATTCATGACCCTGATTTGCCTATAAATTTCTTCGTTCCTGGACCCATGCAACCTAAAGTTTCAAAAGCAATAGGAGTGAATAAATGATTTTCTTTTAAAGATGTAAGGGTTATGCTTATGTCTCTCCGCGTTGCCGGCTATTGAACGCGCTTTCCTAGAAGATTTAGTGATGTATGATCGAGCTGACGTGAACGAGACTTTCCCTGACTCTACGGAATTGGGGTCATACCATCAGGTCGTTTGCCATCATCTCGAGAAATGCCTGGTGGTTGTATTATATTTGGGAATCCTGCAGAAGAAAATGCATGGGAAATAATTTTATTGACTTCGTCGTGCCTAGAAACTGTTCCTGCTTGATTCTTGCAAGTCAAACCATGCAAGCCGTCCTTTTTAACCATAAAGCCACAAATGCACTCATGTTCCTCACATAGTTGAGAACCTAAACAAAGACCAACAGCAATTCTCGCGGAATTGTTATCTAATAGTAAACCTGTATTACTCGATGGGACCACCTGCAGTCACTTTGAAGATTCATTAGTAGATGATGCAAGTAGTCTTGAAGACCCCAAGAAGATCCTAATTTCTCTGTGCTTTTTTCTGTTCGTCGTAACCTGGAATAAAGTCTTGGGGAATTTTCTAAAATTAGTCTTAAAATATTATCATCAATTGCAAATTAAATTTTTCTAACAACTTATTTGACCGATCAGATGAAGAATACAAAGATAATAAATAGGCCGGCAATGCCAAGTCTTCAACTTTCCGAATACCCAAGCCCCCAAAAGCTAAAGGAAGAGTAGCCTGGTCCCAAAACGAATCAGACATCCTAACGTTTGTAATCGTTTCAATAGTTGAACGAAAAAGTTCGTCAACATTTTTTAAACGATCAAGTAATAACAATGTCCTAGAAAAACGCAATAAATAATTTAACCTACAACTACCTAAACGATCATACTTATTCGATACAAAAAAAGCTTTTAACATATTTGGTTCTATCCAAAAATTTATTAATTTATTTATTGATCAATAAACAGGTCTTTTCGGCCCAATAACATATCAATCCACCAAAACGATCGGGGTTCAAATCCCGTGTCGGAAAAATTCTACATGAAATTTTTCTATCAAGCATTAATAACGCCCTAAAGTTCCTCAAGCTTCAAAAGTTGGGTAGTTGTGGCGTGTTTGGTGCCCATAACGACGTACACACTGAATGAATCGTATGACGTAACCCATATACGATGAATATCTGTACGAAATATCTAAGCCTACATTTAGGCGAGATAATAATCATGCGCCTAACAATTCTTGGAGTAATTGAATAAGACGCTACATTCACATTACTCTGAGACGTGGTTCGGAAGTCATGTAAAGCCGGTGGTCCAGACAACACTTGTTATTGGCTATAAAAGGTTGTTAGTGGAGTCTCTAAAATACAAATACAAATCATAATCATAATTCATAAACGTAAGATATTAAGTTTTCATTTCCATTTCCACATAAATTTCCATTTCACAACGTACGGAGCTTTGTATTTTGTACCAAAAATTTAAACGATCTGAACGATTCGCCGAAGATGTTAGATTCGAAGAAGTACTCGTCGTGATGATCGTGCATTCTATGTAACGGTTCGTTTTCCACGATACTTCTTATACTTCGGCGTGTAGAAGATAGGCTTCACCCTCCTTGTTACCCTGCCATGATTGTAGAATGATATTGACTGCCTCAGTTTTGTGTACATACGACGATGAATAATTTTGTATAAAATGATTTCGTCGTTCCTTAACCTTCGTGACTCTAACAATTCAATTTTTAAACTTTCGAGTCTGTCCTTGTAATCAGTTTTATCTAATTGAATTAGAGTGTGTATGCAACGTATTTTTAAATGAAAACTAACATTATAATGAACAAAAAATTGTTCTACAGCATACCTCTAAAATGTACTGTTTTGTATCTACCATTTTTTTAAATTTTTGTTAAATACGCAGGAGACAGCCGCCAAAAAAAATCGGCGAGCGAAGCCAGAAAAAAAATTACTGCGAATTGAGACTTCCTGTCACTTGTGTCTGTTACAATGATTATGTTTAGGGAATAAAAATTCCAAAAGCTTCAAAAACTCATCGGCCGTTTCAGTTTCGTATTTTAGGCGGCTGTACCGCGTATAGTCTAGTTGTTAATTACAATCTTTTTGATTGAAATTAATGAAATAAAAATAAATTTCTAATTTTAAAAGTCATGTCATAGAATTATTTTTTGCTCAGATTAATGGTTTTTATCTATTAAAAATAATAATAAGTACAATTTTTATCATACGCTCTAACTCAATTGGAACTTGTAGAAAAATATTCTAGTGAATTTTCTCTCCAAACAGCGGCACAGTATTCAAGACGACTACAGACTATTGAATTGTACAAGGTTGTCATACTTTCCCGCTTCTTAAAGAACTTGCCGCACCGGAAAATAAATCCAAACATTTGATAGGCTTTTTTGGTCATGTTATTGATATGTTCGTTGAAGGAAAGCTTGTTGTCTATTATGACGCCTAGATCTTTCTTTGAATCAACTCTTGGAACATCTTTGTCGCCGATCCTGTACCGATGGTCAAGTCGATTGGTTTCAGTTTTTCGAGTTATGCTCATAATCACAGATTTATTTATGTTTAGGCTCAACTGATTAGAAACACACAATTCTTGCAGGCTATCAATTTCCGACTGAAATAAGAAGCAGTCCTCTTCAGAACCTATCTTCTTTACCAACTTCAGGTCATCAGCAAAAGCAAATGAAGCATCAAGGATCGACAGAAGATCGTTTACGTATAAAATAAACAAGAATGGCCCGAGAATTGATCCCTGCGGTACACCAGATAATGGATTTATATGCTTCGATCTGTCTTTTCCAATCACAACAACCCGTGAACGTTACAAATGACGGACCCACCAACGTTCTACATCGTGTCTGAACGTATGAGATTGAGGAACGTACATAAATTTTTGAATTGACGTTATTGTAAGATGACTGTAGAAGTGTGGGTACCGTGGGTACTAGGTAGCTAATTTCTCTTTATCTATCTAGAACGATCATGTCGAACCTATCCCTCCAGGGCCACAATGCCCCACACGTCAAAATAACAATTTTGGCAAGACGTGCATAGTCTACTGTTATGATTCGTTTACATTGAACATTGTCATTTTATCCACGGGTTAGGTCACAGCACGCTACATTTCATGATGAAGCTCCTACATTAGCTGACAATCTCACAATTTTTTGTCGTTTGAAATTTTATATATTTTGACACAAGCCGCTGCCACAATAAAAGCGTGGATTTACTTCTAAAAGCAAAATATCACAAAAAAATGACAGTCCATAAAAGCTCAAAATCCGATCATATTTCTTTTGTTATGAAACTGGAAAACAATGCATTCGTTTAGCTTGAAGTCAGTGTCAGATAGAAGATGCTATTCTTGAATGAGCTAAATGCAATTTTACATTTCTATGAAATTATTCTCTTGTTCTTAAAATTTGACATTGGTTACCCTTAAAGCTAGTTATAATGATATTCAGACAACGAACGTCCTCCCGGTCGTGCAGACATGTTAAATTCTACTACATCTTTAAAATCATTTCTCTTTTATAGAAAACCCATTATTATTTGTTGAAATTTTATTTGCTGTAAAAAGAACGTTCTTCATATTACAAATCGACTGATAAACATTTTAAGAATCCTGGTTTTATGTTCCCGTATATTGAAAACGTTGTGTAAAAATCAGTATGTGACATTCTAAAAACTCAATAAGATTTTCAATGAAACAAAATCAAATGTAAAATCTACATAAAACATTAACGTAAACATCATTATATTCATTATAATGTGCATGTGAATTTATAAAATTATATAACGATGTAGGTTTGTACATACAACGAGCTGCAGCTTAGGTAACTATGATTTTCAATGATGTCGCACCCTAATAAATTTAGACGACAGATGTAAACGCTCAGAATACAGTTGAGGACAGTATATTGAAAAGAAAAAAAATAATCTGTGTGGATCTTATCATCAAGATGAAATCTTTCAAATGAGTGATAACATACATAAAAACCTAAACTCAAACAATAATACTCAGAGTTCTAGTGCTAGTTAAAATATACACGACACATCTCATAGGTGTACAGACACAATCATTTGAACAGGCGAGGAGGACATTTTATGAAAAAGGGGTCTTGTGCACATAATCTAACAAGAAAAAAAAAGCTTTTTGTATTTAAACAATACGGTCCTGTATAATTTTCCACAGATTTCGGTTCGTTTATGTGTTATTTCCGTAAAGAACTCATGTTCGTATGTTGTTTTTATATCCCGATAGCAATGGGTGTTTGAAATTTGCATCAAACATTTAGAAAACATAATCGGACAGCATATCTCATTGTAAATAGGTTTATATTAATGGGGTGGAAATGACATCATAATTTCTGTTCAATGAAAATATGAGAAAAAATATTTGCCGTTACAAAATTAACGGATATTCAAAACCAATGCCAAGATCAAGAAACACTTAAGCTTATGGCGGCGTGAAGGGCCAAATAAATGAAAAAAACAATTTTCAAAAACAATATTACATTTTCTTTTTACAAAATGGAAAAATGTAGATTGTACAATTGTAATTTTGTACAACGAAATTTTTTTTTTTGGTAATTTTCACTCCAATTAAGCATATTAATTTTGAATGATGGTCACGAGCAAGAGGAAGTCACTTATTCATCCAATATTCATTTATACGGTCCTCAGACTTTACCAAAGCTCCATTACTGTAAGTAAATAGTTATTTACGGTCTTCCTGGGAAATTTGTTGTTGAGACGTGTGGGAAATAGAAACGACAAATTTCCCAGGAAGACTGTACACAATTTTTATTCTTGCGCCCGGAAAATCCAAAAAAAATGGTTTTGAACGAGACGGTAACTATTCATTTTCCATCCGCAAACGTGAAACATATGCAAGGGACCCGTAAGTATCAGAATAGAATGCATCACACTGCACAAAAAACCTTATCATTAAAGGAATATTCACGAAATACCACCAAATATAATGTAGGGTCGCGTAGCGTGAGTTTGGTCCACACTAAAGACACTTCAGCCCGAATCACTCAATTTTTGGACCCGTACGAAGTACGAAAGTCCTATACGTTTAGCACAAACAATTTTAATGTAACATGGGGTAGATCGAGGTGGCAATTGGGGGGATGCATTTATTATCGTCTAAATATGACGAAACAACTATAAAAAAATGTCCCTCCGTCCGTCTGTCTCCTCTTTTTTTTCAAACGGCTCAACTGATCACCCTAAACATTTTTCCCCTGAAAGATACATGCATACATGCATACATGCATACATGATTCAAGTTCGAAGATGAGCAAAATCGATCAAGTGGTTCCGGAGATATGGTCGAGGAAGTGATCAAAAACATGGTTTTTCGAGGGTTGGTGAAGCTTCTTGAATGGATGAAATGAAAGGATTTGATGTCAGAAAATTGGGAAAAATTTTTTGTGGGAATCGGGTCAGTGGTCGGGGCACACCGGGACCAATGGAATCATCGACGAATTTGAGTTTCTTGGCCATATACGAAAACAGTTTTTCGTGTTTATTTCCTTAACTATGCAATATGGAGATTCACTGTCAAAGGCAAAGTTGTAGAGAATGAAATTTTAGGGCACACTTGTTTCAGAGTTTTGGGTAAAAATACCTCAATCCTAGGATATGACCATTTCTAAAATTGGGAGGAATAATCGATATCTCTAGAACTATAAGAGTTAGAAAGTTGCTTCCAAAGGCAAAGTTGTAGGAAATAAAATTTTAGCAAACACGTGTCTCAGGATTTTGGGTTAAGAATGACACAATCCTGGGAAATGAACACTTCTAGAATTGGGAGGGATGATCCATATCTCTAGAACTATAAGAGGTAGAAAGTTGCTTCCAAAAGTAAAAATTGTGGGGTAAAAATACCACAATCCTAGGATATGACCACTTCTAGAACTCGGAGGGATTATCCAAATCTCTAGAACTATAAGAGGTAGAAAGTTGCTTCCAAAGGCAATGCTGTAGAGCATAACATTTTAGCGAACACGTGCCTCAGGGTTTTGGGTAAAAATGCCACAACCCTGGGATATGACCCGGGGGCTGACCCATATCTTTAGAACTGTAAGAGGTAGAAGGTTGCTTCCAAAGGCAAAATTATATAGAGCAAAATTTTAAAGAACACGTGTTTCAGGGTTTTAGGGGGAAATGGCCCAATCCTTGGATATAACCGTTTCTAGATTTGAATGGTCTGTGATGTACTTCGGTAGGGCCTTTGACATTACCTTGGGTAATTTCTATGGATCTTTTAAATTCTTATAGTTATAAAAGAACATAAAACTTTGGATTGTTTGCTTATTACTATATGAAGATACGATCGAGTTTTCTTGCTAGATTTGTTCTATTTGCCACATCTATTCTGTTTGTCACATCTATTCTGATACGTACGGGTCTTTGGTTATGTTTTTCATTAATTTAACTTTCGTGAATTTCCTATGTCCACATATTTCATTCGAAACCATGAAGAGCGATTTCCGTTCTAATTTTGCAGAGATATAAGTGAAAAAGTTCCACCAACCTTCAAGAAACTACGTTTTTGACCACTTTTTCTACCATAACTTCGAAAGTGAAAACTTTTTGATTTTGCCCAATGATAAGGTTTATTTTTGTGCAGTGTTGTAAAGAAAAAATAGGCAAACTTTTTTTCAATGCCTCTCCTGAGTGTTCTAGGTCAGTTCTAAATCAGACATGACAGCCGAGAGATTTTTTAAGACCGGCTGGAGCTTCGGCTTAGGGTGTAGATGACGTCGAACAGCTTTGGAGTCTTTAGCAAACCCTTAGATAATAATAAGAGGAAACTTCCTGTGACAGTGTCAGTGGTCGGCTTCACACAAAATCAAAAGTTATAGCTCGGCTCGTACGCATTTTTAGTAAAATTTGGAAAAACGGTACGAGCCGAACTAAACTTTTGATTTTGTATGAATCCGACCACTGACACTTTCACAAGAAGTTTCCTCTTATTATTATCTAATGGTTTGCTGAAGACTCCAAAGCTCTACAACGTCATCTACACTCCAAGCCGAGGCTCAAGCCGATCTCAAAAAATCGCTCGACTGTCATGTCTGTTCTAAATTCTACGCTTATTTTAAGGGTTTGGAGGGGTTTTTAGCGCCGTATTTTCGTACGGGTTTTTCAATATTGGATATGTGGATATAATTTTAGATATATACTTAAGCGTTAAGGAAATATTTACTTAGATACGTTCGAGTCTTTCTGTGACATCTTTTTTGTTTGCCACATCTATTCTGATACGTACGGGTTCCTTGCATATGTTTTCCATGGATGTATGGGTCAGATGCGTCTCTTTAAGACACTAGGTCGGCCCTTGCACAATAAATTAATTTTGAACACGTACTGAGGACAAAGGTCCTATACGTTCACTAAAAACAACTTTATTGTAACATGGGGTAGGTCGAGTTGAGGGGATGCATCTATTATAGTCTATGGATGACGAATCAGAAATAAAAAAATGTCCGTACGTCCGTCTTTACTTTTTTTTCTAAACTGCTCAACAGATCACCCTAAACTCGTTTTCTCTAAGAGTTATAAGAGACCTAAAGATGAGCAAAATCGGTAAAGTAGTTCCGGAGATATGGTCGAAGAAGTGTACAAAAACGTGGATTTTTGAGAGTCGGTGAAACTTTTTTGCAAATCTCTCGGCAAATGGCAAATATAGCACGCAATTTTTTCATTTTGTTGTCAAATGAAAGCATTTGATTTCAAAACACTGGCAAAATTTTTTTGTAAAAATCAGGTCAGTGGACTTGGCACTGGGACCAATGAAATGGACTAAATTCAATTTCTAGAGCACATGTGAAAGCAGACGGGTTTTCGTCTATAACTGCTTAACTACGAAAAATGGAAATTTACTGTCAAAGGCAAAGTTGTAGAGAATTGAATGCTAGAGAACACGTGTTTTACGGTTTTAGGGGAAAATGGGCCAATTTTGGGATATGACTCTTCTAGAGTTGAGAGGAATGACTCATATATCTAGAACTATAACAATTAGAAACTTGCTTCCTAAGGCAAAGTTGCAAAGAATACAATTTTTAGAGAAGATGTGTTTCATGATTTTGGGGAAAAGTCACCTAATCTCGGGATAAATCCACTTCTAGAAATGTGATCGATGACCATTATCTCTAGAAAGTTGATTCCAAAGACAAAATTGTAGAGAATAAAATTTTAGAGAGCGCGTGTTTCAGGGTTTCAAGAAAAAATGGCCCAATCCTGGAATTTGCCCGCGTCTAGAATTGGTCAGGATGGCTCATATCCAGAGTCGTAAAACGCAGATAGCCATTTCCGCTATTATGGCATGCGTCCCCTAAGTTTACCGTACTCTAAAAATAAAAAAGGATCGGTTTCGTGAGCCTTGTACGGATAGGCTGGTATTCTCGGTTCTTTGTAACTCACAGGTTCGGTTCATTATGTATAAATACATAAAAGGATCTGAGGATATGTTGGGAAGCCCCGTATTGTCTATTGATACCGGTCCGGGGGCTAGTCCATAGCATTAATAATTGGCACGAGTCGTAATTCTACCAAATTGAGACCCTGCATGCAAGTTCATTTCTTCACCCTGTGTCAGGGCCGGAACTTATCTTAATCTCCCGGCACTGCTAGGCCTGCTGAGGTACGTGGAATCGCAACTCTCCAATGGATCTTTCAGGATTGCCTTGTGTCTTACCAGAAGCTTTGCTCAGAGGTGTTTCATCCCGCATAATAACACACTACCAAGCATCCTTCCAAAATTCACACATCACACGAATTACACTTAGTGGAGCCGAGGCTCAACCACCATTCAATGCACTGCTGGGTGTGTTTAGGTACGTGATGCATATCAGCATTTCAAATAGATGACGAAAATTCCAGATTTTATAGTATGTTGTGAAAAACATTTTAAGTAAAATATTTGTTTTGAACTACGCCAACTTCCGCCATGATAAATTCATATCACCCGGATCTGCATAATTTTTATCTTTAATCGCAGCATGTATTTGTGTGCTTAATTTAAGGCGAATCGTTTTTAATGCCCAATTGTTATAAAATCACAGTTTTCATTCGTGTTTATTCGAAATGGAAACCAATTTTTTACAAAATTTATTTATATAACTGACCAGATGTTGATGCCATTTTTAAGCGAATCCGATGAGCCGTAACTGTTAGTTTGATGTGTTAATTTCATCGATAATCCCAAGATATCGAAAACATTTTAACTTTGTGGTCACACATTTATTGTGAATATGAACAAACAGCAAAGAAAAAGAAAGAAATACAAACGAAAAGATGCGGATTTTTTGTCGAAGCATATTGAAAGGACCCTTTTCATACCTTGGCATTCAGAACTTGAACTTAAAAAAAATCTGTTAATGATTACATCTAAATAAATACACATTTTTTATTTATTTCAAAAATGACACCAGAACAACGCCCGAATATATATGTGCATAGATCAAAGATAAAACATTTTGGGTGGAATAAACACACCACATATCCTTATCAATATACAAAAAAGGCGATCTATCAGAGAGAAAAAAAGTGAGAGAAGAAGAATGCACATATTTATAAGTATTTTGACAAAGCTCTTTTGAAGAAAATGTATTGTAATTCTTTACTTGTGTCGATTCGGCGAGTCGAACTAAAATGGGTGTCTCTTACTGTAAAGATCTTATACGCCGATTTTTTCGTGAATTCAGTCAACTACATTGCGTTGAATGGCATGGCCGAATCGACTGACAGCGATTGCTGAATGTCACATGCATAAGTAGAGTACCACTAAAATACCACTGTGTTGTTGCAGAAAACAACTGAATTATAGAATGAAATTGAGATATTTAATAATGATAACAATGACTTTTCGTCAAGTTTTATTAGCACATAGAGGATGTGAACGACACATAGATGGCACTAATGACGACCAGAAAGTATGTTGGCTTCTATATATTTGTTTGTCCGCATATTTCGTGAAAGCATGAATTTTAGTTTTTACATTAATGTGCTGGTTTTCGCCAAGGGAAGAAAATGATGAATTCCAAGAAGAGCGAAAGTTTGCGGCCAGAGCGGAGGGAGGGTCGTACTTTGCTCGAGTTGGGGGTAACACATACATTTTTGAGCGTGCAAGGTGTGAATTAGCGTTGTTATCCACGAAGCGAAAAACTCAATTTACTAAAACGTTCACATCAAGAAAAAGAAGTGATAGCAACACAACAGTATTCTATAAAACTACAAATGACAGTTCAGGCGACAAAATTACTATTTTGCTCCAGGGGAGAACAAAAGGTAAGAATTTTGTCGCCCGAATTTTCTTCAAACGTAAACAAACGAGTGGACAGCAATGTGATCATTTATTATCACCCCATGATTGATAACAACCTAGACATTTTCATATCAACTCGGAGTGCTAAGAACACCAAGACGAGGTTATTGACGCCCTCTGGTAAAAATATCACAGATCCTTAATCAAAGAACAACTACAAATATTCTACAGTACATATAAGTTAATTTACGTTCAATTATAAAGCAGCGCAAATGACTGTTCCTCATTACATTAACGTCAAAATGTCTATGTCACACTGTATCACGCTTTTGCACTCATCCAATGATGACATTAATAAGAATAAAGCAATAGCAAGAAACAACTAATCAATGGCGAAGGACAACTAATCGATCGCAAGCTACTTTCCGTAAAACGCTGGGCAGAGTTATGGCGGGCATTCCCCGCATAACCCTGTCATCACAGGCAAATGCAGTCTGATCATGCCTACGTAACTACCTATATTGCTGCGAGCCTCTGTCGAAAAAGACTGAGCGTGCCTGAATTTCTTACCACAAATGGCAGTGCGTTCCAGTCGGTAATTCCCTGAGCGAATAAAGACTTATTGCCACTACTGCTATTGGTTTTAGGCACCGTCAAATGCCTCCTCCGAGCCGAATGACCACGAGCTAAAAAATCACCTAAATAAGATGGAGTGCCAGTCACAATAAGCTTGTAAAGAAAACACATTGCTCTGAATCTAAAATGCTCCTTTATCCCAAAGCCCATAAATCGCTCATAGTAAGGCGATACGCTATCAAATTTTCGCAGGCCATAAACATACCGAATAACAGAGTGAAATGCCTTGTTTAGCAACTTATACGAATCCGAATCCAGATCATATGAAAACACTTCTGAGCAATAATTATTGTAGGGCATGAGTAGTGCTTTCGCTAACAGAAAACGAGTTTTCATCGGGGTCGATGATGCAAGCGGTCATAGATTCCTAAGATCGGAAAAAACCTTTTGATAGATGTATTCAACGTGGTCATTCCAGGATAGTCATAATGACTCCAGATTCTTAACCTTCTGAGAAAATTCAACTACGGTGCCACTCAGAATAACCTGGGGGAAAGCGACAAGATCTTTACTTTCTGTTACCACCATAACCTTAAACGTGACGGACCCACAAGGCACTAACGGGCTCCATATGGACCTTACTGCTCGACCCGATCACTAACGCTTGCGTCTTGCCTAAATTCAGTTCAAGACGGTTCACGGCAGCCCAGTCAACCACAGCCTCTTGATTTCCTCAGTACACTGTGTAATGTTGGCAGTGGAAAACAGCTTGTATAATTGGACATCATCCGCCAACATGTGGTGGAGCATGTATTTAACTGAAATGGGGAGGTCATTGGCAAAGAGAGCGAATAAAAGAGGACCCAGTATAGAACCCTGCGGTACCCCACTCACAATCGCTAGAAAGTCATACATTTCCCCATCAATGCATACTGCCTGCGATCTCTCAGATAGATAGCTATTAATCAGCTTAAGAGCCGATGTGCCGAAATTATATGGCTCACATTCTCAAACGCTTTTGAAAAGTCTAGCAGCAGCAACACTGAGATTAGCTTTTTATCCACAGCACTCCTACCTAATGTCGTCCGTAATCTTCAAAAGCGTCGTAGTCGTACTGTGGCCAATTCTAAACCCAGACTGACAGGACACGACAAGTTTATTTAGGTAAATAAAGTCCTGTATTTGACCCTTCAGGAGTAGCTCGAAAATCTTGGAGAAGGTCGGCAAAATACTAATTGGGCGATAGTCATCGATATCAAATGAGCAGTTTTTCTTATGTGCGGGGAGCACTTTCGCCATCTTCCAAGCTTTCGGGCACTGCGAGGACATCATAACGAAATTAATTATATGGGTAACGATCGGCAGTATCGCCGGTAAAGCAAGCTTGAAGAATTTCAATAGTAGAGCATTCAACCCGTAAGTCATTCAATATTGCTTTTTCCAAATACGAAACGAGTCCCAAAATGACGAAAATGCAATAAAAGTGACAAAAAAATTATTTTGACATTCTCTATTTGTCTCGTCATTTTTAATTAATTTTATTAAATGTGTCACTTCACTTGTGTATCCTTATAATTTAGCGGCTAATTTGTACTTTATTCTACGAAACATATTTTATTATCACAACCATCGAAATCCAGTAATCAAATTGAATCTGATGGCTCAGCTTTAGATTCATGTGACTTTTTTAACGTCAATATTTCGAATAAAACGATATGAAACTTTACTTTGTAAAGAATTCTTCTCCTGGTTGGGCGAACTATGTGAAAAGAATGTTTCAAACATTCCAAATACGAGTGTGATTACGATATGATCTTTGCCGAGTTAATCATTTATACATATACATATGTTGCATCGGACATCTGTTTAGTTTGAATGCAAACAGACCTGCGAACAATGTGTAATTTACAACGAAATGAAGTTGCTGTAAAGCTTAGAATGGGACGAGGTCATCCTCTGAATGACGTCAGCGATTCACTGACGAAGTTAGATTTTAAGTTGATTAGACGATGAGACTAACTCAAGAGTCAAGACGATCGACGACTGTATAGTGTATACTGTGTACAATGTACAGACATTATGCATTCGATGAAAGTAATAGAACGCAATATAGTTGATCACTATTCATAAAGCTTCACCTGAAGAACGAAGGCATCGTCCATAAAGTACGTCCGAATTTTAGGCACGTAAGGAGGTTCCTCAAAAGCATGACTTTAATGTTTTTAGATGTAGGAAAAACCCGTACATGGGATGGACACACACAGAAAAATTCGCGAAAAACTTGCACGTCTTTTATAGACAATGCCTAATTTCTGTAAAGATTAAAAGGTTAGAAAGGTATCGAAACTCATGATATGATCTGTTTAATTCCAATTTTGCTCCCAGTATGTCGGTATATGAAGCTTATTAATGCATAACGTATAAGCTAATGGCTTAAAAAAGTGTGTAATATGAAGGAATAATTTTTCGAAAAATTTCTTAAGAAAATACTTAAAATTCCATTCCTTCATCTTGAAGGTTGTGAAATGCCTCGTTTCTCAAACAGTAAGAGAGTTAACGCATCTTGCAATTCACAACACAAAACAAATCTGACCTAAAACCACTGCCACCGCCGTCGTAATTTAATGGACCATTTATCTTTAACCAAAATAAACGAAAGAATAAAAATTGACTCAAACACTTCAAAACTAATAAAATTTAAAATGTTTTCAATGCAGCATGCTGGGTGATGCATTGTTCGTTTAATTATTTGAATGGGGGTGATAGAGTCCTAGCTATTCAATTGAGGTTTACCTTTGAAAAAAACGTCATGCTGAGCTATATGTCTCCTTGAAAATAGAATGCGTGAAAATTTGTCTATACCTCACATCCAACAATCAATCTATGAATACCAGGGCCTCTGTAGCCTGCAGCAAAGTCGTGCATGTTTTGTTGGTATAATAAATGTTTTAATAATACAGTTATTGTTATGATGGGATCTCCGGTTTATTTCTCTATTTAATGTCGCAAAATATGAAAGTTGAGTCCTTTCACATAAAATTCAATACAATCGACTTGAATTTCAAATTAAGTAAATTGTCCTATTATCAAACACAGCCTCCAACTATTCAATAAATTTAACTTCATAATTTCTTTTATCGCGCTATTGGCTATAATAATCTTCTGTGTTATACCTAGTAAACATCCTGTGCTAATGTTTTTTTTTATTTTGAGTTGATTGGTCCTACTTTTGGTTTAATTTACCTTTTGCAGCAATTTTGTTTTCGTTGTTTATGTGATTTACCTCATTTCGTATGCTATTTTAGATGGCAAATGAGAAAAAGCAGCCAAACAACGAGAAAAAGGAATAACTGCATAATGACAAATTAAACCGAACGTGGAAGTTCTTTAAAAATTTGTTTTTCATTCTACTTATGATTCGCTAGAGACTCACATGCAATTGTTGTTTTCCTTTCGAGGTTATTTACTTCTTTGCTAATCTTGTGGCTTGATGAATTGTGGCATTTTTATTTTAAATATTGGGACTGCATCGAAACATCAGTGTCGGAAACCTCGTGCTCCATAGTTGCAACTTTGTTTTGAGAATATCTCAAATAGCAGGGCAGTGTATTTCATATTAAGATTTTCTCTGGTCACAACAGGTCAAAATCAAGTTCAGATTTGGCTACGTAAAGGCACTATGGGTTAAATGACCTGAGTAATCTGAATTTTGAGTCAACTTTTTTTCCGCGGTCGACCTGTTCCTAGGTTTCAGCTGCAGTCTTTCCTATGGGTGTTCACAGAATAAGTACTCCGTCTGTGGGTCCGTTCTTAAGACATTTTTCACATTGATTACACGTATACTTTCCGTAAAATGTCCAGCCACATATGCACCACGCATGAGGATTTACATAATATATAGGTAAGTAGGTAATTCTCCACTGAACAGAATGAGGCGAGTATTCGATATGTGCAAGTAAAGAAAGTATTCAAGGAATAGAGAAACGAATGCGGGTAATGGAGCTATCAGTCTGCTAACCAAATATAATGAGATGAGACTATAAGAAAAGCCCCATTTAGAAACGTAGATATGCTCAAAATGCTGAAAGAATATCTCGAAAAACAGGAATTTCAAAGTGATACGTTCCTTACAAAGCTACTTTTAATTTTAATGTGGAAATGCGATTATTTCAATGAGAACATTCTTTCTGGACAAAATTCTTTCTAAGTTTTGAATGACAAGCCAAAATGACCTTTTTTTTAAAGATTTGACATGGGAATCTGTCAAAAACAAATCTTTACTTCATCTTAATCTAGGAAACAGCCCATCTTGGCGTCCCGTAAGACAAAAATTGAAATGAAAGAATCCGACATCCGCCATTGAAATTGAAAGCTCCGAAAGCTCTTGTGGTGTAAAGTAGTTATGTAAACGGTGTGCACGGTGCTGCTAAAAGAGAAAAAAAAATTTTTGAAAAGGCACCCAAAAATTTGTTGTGATTTTCGAAAACAGGTTTCACTTGATTCCAATGAATCTATACAGGATTTTCGTTTTTTGTTTGATTCGTAGGGCTTCTTTTTTTAAAAAAAATTTCGATTTCTTCTGGTTTTTCCTACTGAAAAATTTTCATATTTGAGAAACTTGGAATTTTTCGAAAGGATTTAGAGATCGTGCAATCGCAGAATGTGCTTTTTGGTCATTTTGGAGCGTTTTCGGCCACTAACTCTCACAAAATTAATCAATTCGACTCACATTTATTTCCTTTCCAACAACGCGACGCCCCACATGAGACATTCGA
>CM055406.1:129658023-129673534 GCA_029228625.1 Pseudolycoriella hygida
CGGCATCTATCTGAGTGAAGCTAATTTTTCCTACTATTTCGCTGCTCTAACCATCACCTCCACTCAAATGGCCGTCAAGTGGCTCGATCTCTAAATCCTTTCCGAAAAATTGAAAAAACTTTTTTTCCAAGTTTCTCAAATATTCAAAACTTTTCAGTAGGGAAAACCAGAAGAAATCGAAATTTTTTTTAAAAAAATCACCCATACGGATGAAAAAAAATCGAAAATCTCGTATAGATTCATGGGGAAGGATCTGATTGGAATCAAGTGAAACCTGTTTTGAACTCTATTGGAGTCCCTTTTTCAAAAACCACAACAAATTGGGTGTCTTTTCAAAAAAACTTTTTTCTCACCGTGTGAGGTAATGGAGTTTCTAGCCTAATTGTCTAACATACGATGTACTCTACAAGCCCTTTTGAATTTTGCGACCTAAAAGAATAGAAAATGCAACACGCCTAGATCAATGGTAGATCGTAAAAATATGATCCGTTACAGTTGCGATGTTTGGACAGATAAGCAGATAATATAAAAAAAAATTAAAATAATATTGAGACAAATAACAGAGGAAAAAGAGTTTAGCGTGGTTGATTATGAAGTTCTGAAGTTGCTTTGAAAGAAGTTCGTATAGCAATTCGCAATGCGATGTTTTGTTGGGGCAACTGTACCGCAAAAAAAACCTCTTACAGAGGAGGTGTGACGCAAGTCTTTATGTCTGCTTACAAAAGCTATGAAATCAGAAAAGTGTGACGCATTAATCATTTAAGGTAAAACTTTTTTCTTCCAGTTACAAAAGTTCTGAAATCAGAGGGGGGTGACGCATTAAGCTTCGATTCGCAACAAACATTTTAAAACAAAATTATGTTCAGTTCACAAATGCCAGACCCAACGACGAAACAATTTTTCTGTACTTTCAGTTTTTACGCTGCAAAAATTTGACTTTTATTTCTTATTACATCGTTTAGGGTAAATTTAAATTTTTGCGTGTAAAAACTGAAAGTTCTGAAAAATTATTCCGCTGGTGGGTCTGGCATCTGTGACGCAATTTTTTGAACTCAACATAATTTTGTTTAAAAATGTTTGTTGCGAATCGAAGCTTAATGCGTCACCCCCCTCTGATTTCAGAACTTTTGTAACTGGAAGAAAAAAGTTTTACCTTAAATGATTAATGCGTCACACTTTTCTGATTTCATAGCTTTTGTAAGCAGACATAAAGACTTGCGTCACACCTCCTCTGTAAGATGTTTTTTTTTGCGGATATCAGTACTTTTGTAAGTTTGTAAGCAACTTTTAAGATGTCATAGTTCTGGAGGTATGAGTCATCCCTCTGGAATCTGGAAGTGACGCTATCCCGGGATTAGGCCATATTCTCCCAAAACCATGAAACACGTGTTCGCTTAAATTTAAATCTCTACAACTTCGCCTTTGGAACCAACTTTCTAACTCTCATAGTTCTAGAGATTTGGGTCATCCTGCCTAATTATGGAAGTGACCATATACCAGGATTGGGACATATTCCTCCAAAACCCTGAAACACGTGTTCGCTTAAATTTAATTCTCTACAACTTCGCCTTTGGAACCAACTTTCTAACTCTCATAGTTCTAGAGATACGGAATACATTTCATGAAACTTTCAAAACCTTACAACGTTAAAAAAAAATTGCCACAAAGAAAGAAAGGTTTACCAAATTGACTAGTTAAAAATATTCGATTTGAGTCCATTTCCTTACAAAATAGCAAAATTGTTTAATTCATATCTTCGGAACGACTGAACCGATTTTAATGAGTGAAAAGGCACTTCGGCCTAAAATTTTCCGTAGAATCCGGGAAAAATATTTTCCGGGGGGTACGTCGCTCGGGGGGGGGGGAAGTCAAAAAGTTCCTGTATATATGTTCCTTAGTCTACGAAAAAATTTCTTGTGAATTTTTTGGCGTGTAAGACTTGCGTCAAGGGCGCATTGCTACCGCGCGCCCATGATAACTTCTCACTCAATCATTTTTATTCGTCTAAGTGGGATTTTGGCACAGTAGATGTTTCAAGAATTTTGCAGTTTTCTGAAGATAATACTCTGAAAGAACATTGCACAACTCATATTTTTCGCTAATTCCATCGGTAACCCATACATTTTCGCCATGACACCTGGTTTTTGTCTCATGTTAATATAAATTACATTGAAAGAATGAAAGAGATGAAATTTGCTACCCAGGTAGCGGTACCGATGGAATTAGCCCTGTAGACAGAAAATTGGTTGCGTGGTAGGGGTGCTTCTTATTCCTTCTGGATCCTTTAGCCTACTACTCCACGTCTGTTACATCACCAATAGTATAAATTCATCACAGCGGTCGTGTAAACTGTAAATGTCCCAACATATCGGGCGAAATAGAAACTTTTAGATTTGAACGGTCATTTGGTAGCATTAATAGAACGAGTCAATCATATTTTCTCGCAACTTATACGCACAGTTTTGCCTACATATTGTCTGGTGTGTTAGTTTGAAATAAATTTCACAGAAAACTGTTCATGCAAATCAATTCTTCTAACGCAAGATATTGTGTAATGTGATAAGGATTTTGCTTATTTAATGCCTTTAGGAATATGGTACGAATAAAACAATTCTTTGCACACTTCAAAGCATTAATATAAGTACGTGGAATGTGAAAATAGTTTCGACACCGGGGTATAAAAGATGCACGCAATTTATTTGCGCTTCTCAAATTAACATGCAGAAATAAATTAAAAGCTCTATACAATTTTGTTGCTTTTTAAATAATAAAATATCACCGAATGTGAAACTAAACATTCTTATTGTTTATTTTATTCCTTTTAACAGGATCATTTTTATCTCAACTTATTTTTAAAAATATGTTTCGCCTTCAGTTTCGTCGCGAACAGAGAATATCTTTCCAACACCTTTATATCTAATTAAACAATTCGTAGAATTTGTGTTAATTTAACGTGACATTTGTTTCAGACAATTTTTTTTCGATTTTTTTTTATTTTCATTAAAATGTAGTCTTGTAGATTGAAATCGATTGATATAGCTTCTCAACTTCGATTTTATATGTAACTTTGTGTACCTATTTATTTATTTATATATTTTTTTTATTTTATAAAGATACACGCTGAGGACACTGCTGACGCTGAGCATATTGTAAATCTCATGCCATATCCTATTATACCGAATGGATGGTACATATGTTAATGTCGTAAAGGTGTATTATCTGGTATTATACACAAAGACATAATGTGCCACCACCTACAGTATTTTTCTTTATAAAAATTCAATCAAAAAACACAGAAGCCATTAAACTACATATAATATCAAATGATCATGATAAATAATCAAAGTTAATTTATCACTTTTATTTCTCAGATTTTCGACTAACGATCAGTATTCATCATTTGTATTATTTTACGTGTAACGTATAACTTAAACATTTATACCCTGCCATTCATAATATTAATGTAGCAAAAGAATATATGGAACGATATTATATTTCGATTAACGAAAATCAATTTTTTCTCGTTTTTTTTTTTTTAATTCAACACGAAGCCTTGCATACACAAAAAGGCGATACCATAAATTATGATTATTATATTTGTTTTCTAAAATAGAATAGATACTTGAGATTGGGATCTTTTTTAATTATTCCCGCAGCATGTCACCAAATTTACAGAAAAATTGAAAAGCAAAACAAAAGCAAACAGTTATAAATGTTGAGAAAGACTTTAATTGGGGGCCACGCATGAAGGGATGAGAAAAGTAAAAGCATTGACCAGTGCACAGTGGAGGGGTATTCAACCGAAGCGTGCATTTTTCAGTAAAATTAGGTATGAATGATTTGAAGACTAGTACGATTCCTTAACCTCTAGTGCAGCGGGACATGTCAGATATTCCTTCATCTATAGTTAAATTTAAGTCAGATCGATGGAAGTTTTAGGCTTATTAAGATTTCACGTTCACTTTAGGCAGGTCGAAAAGGTATAATTCAGGTTCACGTCGGATTAACAATTTTCAGGTAGATCTGACCTGATCTGACGAATGTGGAAAATGGAATATACTGCTTACTTACTTACTTACTTATCAGCCTTACTAACCGAAGCGGGTTTTGACCGACTACAACGTTTCTCCATCTGAAGCGATCCTGAGTCAGACTTCTCCACTGCCCAACGTCCAACTTTCGCGCGTCTTCTTCAACACCATCCAGCCATCTCTTCCGGGGTTTTCCTCTGGCTCTGTTGTTGTCGAAGTTTCGGTCCATTACCTTCTTTGGCATTCGATCCACGTCCATTCTCGCTACATGACCTGCCCATCGCAGTCTGGCAGATTTAATAGCACCGACTAGCGTTTCGTCCCCGTAGATTTCTGTAAGCTCTCTGTTCATTCTTATCCTCCGTCGTCCTTGTTCACATAGTAGTCCACATATTGATCTTAGCACTCTCCTCTCAAAGCAGTTCAATAGCGATTCTTGCTTCAGTGTCAAAGACCATGTTTCACAGCTGTACATTACGATGGGTCGGATCAGTGTCTTGTATAGGCGAAGTTTCGGCTGACCAGCAAGTTTCTAAACAGGTGTTTCAGTGCGTAGAAACATCTATTTCCCTGCATCAGTCTCGTCTTGATCTCTTCGTCTACGTCATGCTCTGTGTTTAGGATTGAGCCGAGGTACTTGAATGACTGGACAACTTCGAAGTTGTAATCGTCAATTGTGATGTTTTGTCCAATACGTGATCCCTGTTTCCTGTCTAGCGTAAGATATTTCGTCTTGTCCTCACTGATTTCCAGTCCAATCGTGTCAGCTTCCCTATCCATTTCGACAAACATTTCCTTGATCGTAATCGTTCTCGTCCCATTAAATCGGCATCGTCGGCGAACGCAGTAATTTGTTTGGTAATTTGGATATTGTCCCGTTCCAGTTCACTGTCACAGCTCTGATGACTGTCTCCAACGCTAAATTGAATAGGATTGTCGATAGCTTATCTCCTTGACGTAGTCCGGTGTTTATGTCGAATGGATTTGATTGAACGTTTAGAATCTGCACTTTGCACTTGGTATCGGTAAAGGTTGCTTTCGTCAGGTTTATTAGCTTCTTCAGTATCCCAAACTCCTCCATAATACCGAATAACGCTGGTCTATCAATTGAGTCATATGCTTGTCAGATGCTTGTTTGAAGTCTAAGAATAGCTGATGTATCGTTATGTTGTATTCCCGTGCTTTCTCCATTATCTGCCGAATTGTAAAAATCTGGTCGGTTGTGGATCTGCCTCTCCTAAATCCGCACTGGTAGTCTCCAGTGTTTCTTCAGAATAGATCACTAAGCGGTTATAAAGTATCTCCGCCAGTACTTTATACGCTACGTTAAGTAGAGATATACCTCGGTAGTTCTTACGTTCCACTCTTGCTCCCTTCTTAAAAATCGGTATCAGTGGCCCCATCTGCCAGTCCTCCGGTACTCTTTCTTCGTCCCAAACATTGACTATTGTTTGATGCAGTTGGTGCCATTAGTCAGGTCCTGCCGCTTTGATCAGTTCGGCTGGTATGTTGTCCTCGCCCGGATACTTGTTCGACTTGAGTTTGTGTCTGTCACTTCTTCGTAAGTCGGGGTTTCGATCGTCGGCTCAGCCTTCTGCACAGTACGCTGAGGAAGTTGTCTTGTCGGTTTGTTCAGCAGGTCATCAAAATACCCTGCCCAACTATTCGCTATCTCTTTCGTGTCACTCAGTAGTTGGCCATGTTCGTCATTTATTTTGATGGATCTTGGTTGAAATTGTTTGCGCTGTTGCTTTGTCATCTTATAGAAGTCTCTTACGTTCCCATTTCTGTTGTTTGCTTCCAGGTTACTGCTTTCCTGATTTAGGTGCTCACGTTTTTTCCTCCTCAGCAATCTGTACTGTACACCTGGATCCTCCAAAGCTCGTTGACATTCATCACCAAACCAGTGACTGTTTCTATTCCGCGTAGTTCTCCCAAGAACCTCGTCCGTAGCTTGCTTAATGATTTCGTTATTCTGTCTTATCATCTCATTTGAGCTCAGGTCATTATGTTGCTCAATGAGACTTTCTATCTTCCTTTGATACATTGTCACCGTTTCATCGTTCTTCAGCTTTCCTACATTAAACTTCGGTCGCACGTTCTTGTTTCCCACATTTCTTCCGGGCCACCTCGCTCTCATTCTAATCTTAACCAGCGCGTGGTCAGATTCTCTATAGCTTCTTACGTCAATGATGTTTGAGCAGAGTTTAGCGTCGATGAGCACGTGGTCTATCTGGGTTTGGGTTCGTCCATTGTTAGAGGTCCAGGTTACCTTGTGGATGTCCTTTCTCTCGAGCTGTGTGCTCTTTATCACCAAACCGTTCGACATTGCAAAGGTACACACTCTACACCCATTGTCGTTGCTCAGGTCGTGGATGCTATGAATGCCTGGCAATTTTCCTTGCCAATCTGTGCGTTGAAGTCGCCGAGGAGTATTTCCACATCAGTCGATGGCATTTGATTGAGGATCCGTTCTATCTCGGCATAGAACTCGTCTTTGGTTGCGTCATAAAATGGAATATGGAATAAGTAAACACTTGCAAGGGACCCCTTGCATATCAGAATAGATGTTGCAAACAGAGTTGATGTTACGAAAAGACTCGAATTTAAGTAAATATTGCCTTAACTCTTATGTGTATGAAATTACGTCTACATTAAATTGTATTAGAAATTGCCGAAAGGGTAACATCGAAAAACCCGTCCGAAGCAACTGTGTAAAAAAACCCTTCCGAAAGCACAAAATTTACGCCTAAATTGAAGCAACATATAAACAATTTTTTTAACCTCCGCCTATTTTCCGGTCACCCCGATACACTACACACCCAACCCAACAACTTTCCCTTTGATACCAAACCTCTATCTCATACAAAATCTCATACACAATACACACACAAACACATTTTCTAAAGGTCATATCTCCGGATCCACTGAACCGATTTTAATGAGTGACAAGACACTTCGCCTTAGAATTTTCCGTAGAATCCGGAAAAATATTTTCCGGGGGTACGTCACAAGGGGGGATGTCACAACTTACCTGTATGTATGGTTCCGCAGTCTACGAATAAAATTGTTCTTATTTTTGTTCGCATGTGGACTTGCGTCACGGGCGCATTGCTACCGCGCGCCCATGATAAAATTAGACTTTTTTTTCTTATTTTTTACTCTCAACTAAAATTATTTTAAATTTTAATATATTTTTAAAGTCATTTCCTTAAGTTATAAGTCGCTGAAATTGATTAATAATTTTTATTATAATATTTTTTTTAAAATGAAGCTGTTGCCTGTAAAATATTATAAATATTATAACGATTTACAAATAAATAAATAACAATAATAATAATAACACTGAAGCAGGGGGCTGGATAAAATCTTAAGTGCTATGACGTCGTCTTACATAGAATTTGTAAGATACTTAATAAACCATTGACATTGATATAGTAAAGTAGCGAAAGAGTAAATTCAAATTTATTTATTTAGCGCATGGTTTCTTACATCTTATTCTACAATTATTTTCATATTACAATCTATTTTTATTACAATTGTGAGTCACCGAGAGGTCATTACGACAGACTCGGTAATAATTCCTCAATTGAACGTTTAGACTTAGTACTATTTTTCCGTTTTTCACACTTCTTCATTCATAGACGATTTGTTTTTTCGATGCTATTGCCGGGGAGGTTGTCTAGCCAACAGTTCCGACGACCGGGTGACGACATTATTGGGTGCTGGGACCTCACGAACCCATTGTGTGACCTGGGCGCCATCTTTTCGTGTCTTTTGTTTTTGGTGAATGTGGTGTCATCTATGGTAGAGCAGCGGGACCATTGGAACATTTATGATGACCATTCACTGTTCATTGTTATTTGAGTGACGTCATGAAATGCACGTGTTTCGTTACAGGCAATCGAATCCTGTAACTACCCAATTTTAAACGAATCATCGAAGCTTGGTGAACTTGTGGATGTTACTGAACTAAAGTTTTTGAAGGAAAAATCCATTCGTTACCAGGGATCGAACCCGGGCATTCTTGTTGGAAAGCTAGCGCGTCACCGCTGAGCCACCACGTCACACAGTAAATTCAAAGAAGTTATTTCACTAGATGAAGAGAGGTGCAGCTAGGTGCATCGAAGAAATTGCAGATTAGCGTGCGTACCTAGCATAGCTTTAACTGCGCGTCCCCCGCGGTACCGAATTTACCCTCGGTGAGGGCTTTCGCGGTAAGCCTCTTAACCCGACCACTTCGGTAGGGATGTGCACTTCATCCCAGGCACCGCTGAGCCAGCTTACGAAACCATGGTGTCGCCAATCACCAGTGGACCAACGGGTCGAAGCAAGCAAAGACCGTTGGCGACCACCCCTGTGGTATGCAGCTAGGTGCAGTGAGGTGATACGATATCGCCCCTTCGACCATTTCGGATCTGTCAATTTCCAATAACATATACGACTTTCTTTGCACAACTTTGGAAACTCTTCGAAAGTAAAAAATTTCACTTTTTCGCCGAAAGATATGGCATTTATACCGTTGGAAAGCTCTGAACTCGGGCTAATGCAAGAAAGTTGGTTAGATGTAACAAAAGTGTAACCCACAAGTTCCGCAACTTTCATCGAGGTCATTAAAATCGAAAAATCGACTAAGTAAAAAAAAAGACCCGGTTCAACGAATTTTATTTTCACACGAAATTTGTACCGGCAGGCTCCCAAACAAGTGTTAGGCGGAAAACTCCAAGTATTGTATACCTTTTTTAGCTAAAAGCTTTTTCCGGCACATCATGAACGTTTTCCTGGTAGCACTTTTCAAAACGCACCTGAATGTGTGACTGTGTGTTTTAAATTCAATAATATTTCCGAATACATTCATAACTTACAAAGTGTCATATAAACGTGTTCAAGAACAGTAATTATATCTATAGCCGAATCATATCTGAATCCATTGATTAAAAATTAACTTGAAAATTAATTTAGGTAATCTAAATATCGATGAGCGATGATTATTAGAGTGTACTTGCAATATGCCTATCGGTCACATATTTCGATATCAAATTTTATCAACACCTTCCTACAATCTTATTAAATATACTGATTACTTTTAACAACAACTTATCACATTAGATCTATCAAATTATTAAAAAGTGTCATAAAAACGTATATCACTTTAAAAGATTTTGACATTTTTGGTTATTTTGAAACGCGATAAAGGCATATTATATATTGTAGCTTTATAAGTAATAATCGTTGATAAGATAAAGTAGGAAAAAAACTTTAAACGAAAAAATGTTCAATTTAATTTGTAAATGGATTTTCTATGTTAATCGTTCTTATTAAATGGTGTATGAGTGTACAGATACTCACCTTTCGTTATCATTTCAGGTGTTTGTGCGATGATTATGCATATCGTTTGAGATCAATTCAATCGTCCGACGTCCATTTGTAAGAAGTCCGCTCTACAATGCCATCTGTGGCTAAATTGGTCAAGTCAACCAATTACTTTTTTATGGTTTATTCTCACCATTCTGTCATGACTCTTAATTTCCCGCTATCCCTAAAGAGTATTCTACGTAAGATTCCAGCTTATCACTTACATTGCTTACGGATCACCCTAACTCATTATAAGGCTCGGAACGGGTCGGGTTTGACCCGATCTACTTCGGGTCGACCTGAACTCGAATTTGACCTGAACCCGAAATCCAATTTTCAGGTTCAACCTGAACCCGAAATTTCCAATTTCGGGTTTGTTAAATTCGGGTTCGGTTCAGGTCAGGTTCAGGTTGACCCGACGGGTTGGTTCAAAAATTTCAGGTCGACCTGAACTTGACCTGACCCGAACCCGAATTGGATATTTCGGGTTGGGGTTCATTCAGGTTGAACCCGAACCTGACCTGATTTAAATCAGGTTTTTTTATTTCGGGTTTGGGTCGGGTCAAACCCGACCCGTTCCGAGTGTTAACTCATTATCAGTAGTCAGACGTTGCAGTTACATTTCGATTCATTAAAAATTCACTAAATTCCATTTGAAGAATTTCATCAGAAGTTAAGTCAGAGTGATTTACCGCTTTTATTTTCCTTATACAAACTGCTCCAAAAAGACTTATACGACTTATACTAAAAGCCATGCAAAATTACGTCACGCTCGTACAACTTTTGGCTTTTTCATGTTTCCTGTGACCGTAATATGTAGGAGAAAGTCCAAAAATCCGAACTTTAGCGTGACGTCATTTGTGCATAAGAACAACTTCGCTTGTCGACTGCGGTCCGTATATATTACCCTGACCAGTTAAGTGTAATGAACCAGCTTCTTGGCGTGAGTATTTGTATACAAAAAGGTAGTTTCATGTAGAAACTGAAACTGTGTGTCCATGTCCATGTTACATAGCTTTAAATAGCTTTACCTCAATTGCTGTTCATCTATAACTTTTTCATGGTCTTAAATGTTGATGAAGGATGCAAGTGTATCCTAGAAACATCATACGTCTTAAGATACCGAAGTTACAAATTAATGTAAAAACAAAAAGTTTCATGTCCCAGAAGGGTCATCACATTTCCAACAATACCCGTCTGAAATCTATCGGTTAAATTTGTTTAATTGAGATGTTATTTTGTCAAAAGAAACTTATTTTTTCTGTTCTTATCGCAAAATCTCTATCCAAATATTTTTTGTGTGTTTTCAATTAAATTAAGATGTATTCCATCGATAAACCAATTCTTGACGGTAATTGCGACACATTACACAAAAAACCCAAATTTTTATCAGAAAACTGATTACTGATGCTTTGAATGAAGTCGCGTCATTCAACATTTTTATCTCGTAGCGCCTTCATTGGATGAAGCAATTCTTAAGGTGACAACTTCAGTTGTCTTAAGCAAGATAAAATAAAATTCGAATGCCTAGTAGCATGGTGCCGAGGCATGTGCACCAACAAAATTTTGTGGTTGAGAAACTTTAAGTGGAAATGGTTTCAGCAGATTAAGATAATGCAATCGGAAGACGTGTTTTTACGTGTCCATGCTAATAGGAGATACAAAATTTTTAATAAACTCTCGGATAAAATATGAATTTTCCGAGATATTTTCTAATGTAACCTCTTAAAAATATAAAGAGGTAAATGCTGAGCTGAAAGGTTGGCAAAAAGAGGAAAATCAAATCACATTTCCTGTTGAAAGCGTAATTTATGAACCGCACTCTTTCACCAAGTAAGATTCTGTTGACTTACGTTACATACACATTTGTATGCCGTGAGTGGCAGTAAAAAATAAAAGAGAACGCTAATTTCGTCGTTTACGACTCGTCACTATTCTTCACCATGAATACACCTTATCCATGGAATGATTTCAAACTACAGGAAAGGAAAAGTGAAAACTGACAAGTTTCTAATTTGTCAAACGAATTTACCATACAAATCAGAAACTTGTCGGTTTTCACTTTTCCATTTGTGTATTACAAATTCTACTTTATGCTAGCCTAATCGTACGGTCAAATGAATGCCATATCATGGGCGCGCAGTAGCGATGCATTCGTGACGCAAGTCCCCATACGAATAAAAAATTCGGAAAATTCTTTTTCGTAGACTTCGGATCATGGGCGCGCGCTAGCGATGCATTCGTGACGCAAGTCCCCATACGAATAAAAAATTCGGAAAATTCTTTTTCGTAGACTTCGGAACTATATATACAGCTAAGTTTTGACTTCCCCGCCCTTGCGACGTAACCCCCGGAAAATATTTTTCCTGGATTCTACGGAAAATTCTAAGGCGAAGAGTCTTTTCACTCATTAAAATCGGTTCGGTGGATCCGAAGATACGACCTTTAGAAAATGATCATTTCCTATACAAAAGAAGCCAAAGTTAATGCAAACATCCTACGTTAGTTAGTGGGTTAGTTCCAGGGCCATTTGTATGAAAAACCGTGAAAAACCACTTTTTTGGCTCGTGCTCGAAAACGGCTCAATAACTTTTCTTGAAATTTTGCAGGGACCTTCGGGTGGACATTCTACGTCATATGAGATTTTGAAAAAGGGGGGGGGGGTACCGGCCTCGTTTGGACGCCAGGGCTCTTAGAAGGCACCATATAAAGCCCATATGTGTGTAATGTGTATGATAGCACATTTTGTATGAGGCAATGGTTGTGTGTTCGAGATAGAGGTTTGGTGTCAAAGGGAAAGTTGTTGGGTTGGGTGTGTAGTGTATCAGGGTGACCGCCAAAATGGCGGAAAATAAGCGGGAACTTAAAAAAAATTTTGATATGTTGTAGAGGAAGTTGAGGGGATCATTTTCGCCCATGAAAGTAGTAGCCGCCGCGCTTCGGTTTGGCGGCGGCGGCTCAAAAAAAACTTTTGATATGTTGTAGAGGAAGTTGAGCGTATCATTTTCGCCCATGGAGGTAGTAGCCGAAGCGCTGGCCGAGATGCGGGCGTAAACAGATTTTTGGCACCGGGCTGCCTTACTATAAATGGTCAGAAGAAGAACGTTTTCCTTGGTCTAAAAAAAAAAAAAAATATTGATCCATTTCAAGCAAATTCCCTGCAATATATAGCCAAAGTGGCAATACCCTCAACAAAAAAAATTGGTTTTTGACCATACAAACGTTTTCGTCTCTGGACGTGGGAGTCCTCAAAATTTATTGATCGAAAGAAATTACAGCTATCCTATATTCTTTTCTTGATTCAAATAAAATAGAATATCATCAAAATTTTGAAATCTGTACGAGTTTAAGCCCAAGCAGCAAACCCTTACAAAAAATCCACTGTGCGGCGGCGGCTCAAAAAAAAACTTTTGATATGTTGTAGAGGAGGTTCAGATGATCATTTTCACCAACGGCAGCGGCGGCTCAAAATAATGCAAAACATTACAATCACAACGAAAACCCTTTTTAAAAGGGAAACGTGACGCAAGTCCTTGTCCCTTCTTCCAAAACAACTGATATCAATTTGGGTGATGCTTGTAGCTTCCGAACGCACAAAATTCTTTTAAAATATTTTCACTTCTGATTAAAAAAATGCGTCACAAATGCTGGACCCGCCAATGTAATAATTTTTCTACGCTTTCAGCTTTCATACGCAAAAATTTGATTTCCTGTACAAAAATACGCCATACATCCCATAAAGTCAAATTTTTGCATTGTGAAAGCTGAAAGAACAGAAAAACTATAACACTAGGGGTCCGGCATTTGTGACGCATTTTTTTACTCAGAAGTGAAAATATTTTAAAAGAATTTTGTGCGTTCTGAAGCTGTAAGCGTCACCCAAATTGATATCAGTTGTTTTGGAAGAAGAGACGAGGACTTGCGTCACGTTTTCTTTTTAAAAAGGGTTTTTGTTGTGATTGGATATTGTTGAATGTATTGTGAGTTTGTTTCGGTTACATTTCATTTGATGTTTTTATGATAAATCTATTGGTACTATTAGAATGACAAAACCTTTCGTGTAATAAAGTACACAAATCCGCAATCCTGGTTAAAATGTGAGAAAAAACTTACACTCTTATTAGCATTAGCTCTCCTTTTTTTACTGAAACTTCAAAGGCGAATTTTAAACCAAGAGCTTCACGTTGAGCTTGGGGATCAAAAGTTGAACGATTTGCGCTTGTGTCTGCAACTGAGACACTAATCGCCGAACTATCTTTTAACTGAATGCCATCAAAAATATTAAATTGATCTCTGAATGTCTGGAATACTTTCCCTTCGATGTATTGCATGATATGAGGCCATCCATAGAGTACGTACTTTCTTTGGGGGACGAAAGCGTACATTCCCTACATTTCAACATTTTTCCCTTACATTTTTGCGTACGAGGGGGAGAGGGGTCTAAAAATCGTCATTTTTTGAGGACGTACTTTATGGCTGGCCCCTAGCGTGATCTCCGTTCGTTTCGACGAGTGCTCCACATCCCAATCCGCATGTGCTTCGTAGAATTTGTTGCCCAATCTCAATGCCAATGCGATCCTTCCTGAATCGTTGTCCAAGAGGAGACCCAAATGATGAGAAGGGATCGCTTGCAGCCACTTTGAAGACGTTTTTGTTGATGACGCAAGGATTCGTTACATTTTTCAGGATAGAATGAAAGCAATGTTGGACGGAAGTTTCAAACGAAGAAGCTAGAAGCCAATGAAATATCAAAAATATCATTGAACAACACAACGCATACGGCATCAAAACAAATTTTGGCTTTTAAGTAAGTAAACAATTTATATTTGTCTAAAATCTTGTCGATTTTATAAGCCTGGCACGATCAACAACTATTAGTCAAATGGCAAGTCACAACCGACTGTGTCACCACGACTAGTTCTTTTGAACCACATTTGTTCGGAATCCAATTTCGAAATCTTTCATTTTTCTAGCTTTCTTTTAAATCATCAATATGACAAAGCGAAAAAGGTTCCAAAAATAAAATAAGGGACAAAATACAATTCCACACGTCAACTTTTACAACATTAAAGTATTTAAAAAAGTGTAAACACATTCAGTGGGTTTCAAAATTCTATTTACATGCAATGGGTCAAATATATGAAATTTGAACAAAACTGAAGATGACACTTATGATAACGTTTCATTTAACAGAAATATATATAGAAAATAATACAAATCTAGAGCAGACGTATAAAAATTCTTCGCTTTTAGACCCGTACGAAGTAAACAGAGCTTATGCGTTTACCACTACGTCTGCAACCAGTCGATTTTCGAACTTGCATATTTGCAAGTCGAATTTAAAACATATGAAGGGACTCGTACGTATCAGAATACATTAAATTGTATTGGAAATTGCCGATAGGGCAATATTGAAAAACCCGTCCGAAGAAACGGTGTAAAAAAATTCTCCGAACGCACAAAATTGACCTCCAAATAGAGAAAAATGTTCTCCTCAATTTTGTCTACAACATAGCAAAAAACCATTTTTTGGGGCTAGGGCCGGCCTTAGTACTGACCTAGGACCCTAAGTAGAGGCCTTGGACACATACTTCCACAAGCAAAAATTTTTCACTCAATTTTTTTTGTTACGGTCGACCTTAGGACCGACATGACATGACAAGCAAAAGTTCTTTCATGAATTGTCGGCCGTGCCAGGATCTTTCAAACAAAAAAATTTTTGAAAATCGGAAGAGATTTACTCGAGTTATGTACAAAAACACGTACGACCCTAACAAAGACTCGTTTGTAGTGCCCTAACTGAGTCCAAAGACTCAAATCGAAAAATGTTTTTTCCACAAATTTTCGGTCATGCCCAGATCTTTCAAACAAAAAAAAACATCTTGAAAATCGGAAAAGATTTACTCGAGTTATGTACAAAAAACACATAGAGCCCTAGCAGAGACTCGTTTTTAGTGCCCTAGCTAAGTCCAAGGCCTCAAATTAAAAAAACATTCTTCCATAAATTGTCGGCCATGCCAGGTCTTTCAAACAAAAAAAAAAAATTATGAAAATCGGAAAAGATTCTCGAGTTATGTACAAAAGATCAAAAACCACTTAAACGGCCCTAGCTCGGCGACCTTTGG
>CM055406.1:129681966-129716189 GCA_029228625.1 Pseudolycoriella hygida
TTTTTTTTCTAAGAAAATTTTCTTTTTTGGGAAAATTTTTTTCAAAAAATAGAAATTTTTTTAACAACTGAAAACTTCCAAAACGACTGATATCACAACAAAAACCTTTTAAAAGGTAAAGTGTGATGCAGTCCCTAATGTCTACTTATTAATGTCTACTAAATTATTGATATCAGTGGAGGTGACGCTTGCGCTGAAAATACGCATACATTTCCTTGACGACAACGTTACCCTGTGTTCAAAAAATCGCGTCACAAATGCCAGACCAACCAGCGTAATAATTTTTCAACACTTTCAGTTTTCACACGCAAAAATTTAAAACTCAAAACAATCTTCGCAAAAAGACACGAATGTTAAATTTTTGCAGCGTAAAAACTGAAAGTACAGAAAAATTATTTCGTCGTTGCTCCTCAGGATTTGACCTTTTCACACCGTTTTAGCTCCTTGTGATGTAATGTACTATTATTGCATAAGCGAAAAAGAGAAAACAAATATAGGAGAATGAATGTCATTGTCAGCGATTAATAATTTCAACTTGTACTTACATACTTATGTTTATATACTAGATTAATAATTTTTAATGGGAAAAATTATACTCGAAGGATTATTTTTTCCCGGTTTACCAATATAATTTTCCTTGTACAAATATTTAAATCTCTTTACCATTAGAAAGTACAAATTGGTACCGATTGGAAAACATTCGTACATTGATTTACTTTTAGCGATCAACCCAAAACTAATAACGTTCATTAATTACCATCCAAGTTTTAATGCGCACTGCGATTATGCAATAAAAATATTTACTTATAATATGAAGACGGATACTCATTAGTTGCAAATATTGTGAGTCGTCTAAATAGAAAATTTGGAAGTTCAGGATAAGTTGAGATTTTAAATTATTTTTGTCAGACCGAAATTGGCTAAAAATAGACGTGAAACTATGGAGTCCATAGTCGACGGACTTAGAAAGATCGATCGAACGGAAGGTCGGCAAATCTAATAGAGTAAGGATTTAATTGTCCGTCAAATCGTATTCAGCTACGCAAAAATGGATGGCGCCACATCAGGGGTACTTTAGTTTTATATTGATCAGTTTTGAGCTATGAAAATAAGCGAATAACGCACCGGCAGGCTTCTATTGTCTGATGAAAAGTGATGCAAGCCACGCTCTATTAATTTTGTGAACCTATACGAATGATAGAAGTCGATACTTTGTACACACACGTTAGGAAGACATTTCAAAGAATCAATCACAGATTATTGATCTCAAAGTTAATGGCGTTGGGGAGATAGTCGTATTGGTGGAGTCATTCGTAGTACGCAAAATTACTTGGGTGGCGGACCTACATTTTTCCAGTAACGTCCGGTTTTCCACAATGGAGTCCCCTTCTGTTTCTATTGTTCTTTGATATCATGACGGAGGTCACTACTTGGTAAGCGACATGTTTACTGCTCACTACTTTCATCTCAGTATGATTTGACAGATCTACTGTAAATTGCAGACTGTTTTGCTCCATATTTGTCTTTAGAGAGCTTATTGATCTCTAGGAAGCCTTTGGGGCTATGCGCCTCTATCAGACGGAGAGCTCTGGGACGTTTAGCGGAATGTATTGAAACAGTGGCCTTGCGTTTAAACTACTATCACGTTGAGTCTGAAAGATCCTCTCTGAACTGAATGAATGAATACTTTTTTACTTGCTTCATATTAGAACCGAAAGTTCTAGTTATTTACGCAGCAAGGGAGTAGGCCGAATTAAAAAAAATCAATTTTGCCCCCCAAAATTGATTTTTTTTTTACTTTTGGCTCTAATATGAAGCAAGCATGAGAAATTCACAAGGTCACAAATGAAAATCAAATTGATGTAGCCGAGAAACTAGTTATTGCAACTTATATAGAGTTTACTAAGGAATCAGGAAGTTACACCGCAGCACGTCTCAATAGTTCCTGGAACCTCAATTTGTTTCCCATATAAACCAGAAAAATGTGTAAGTTTAACCACGAGTATTTGGTTAAGGAAATGCTGAACAGAAGCAAAGCATTAAGTTAGCTTAAACTTGAACTTAAACACAGAATGACATTGTGCTTGAACATATTCTTACTCTGCTTTTATTAGAAAAAAATTTGTTTTTTAGAATAGGCTCCAGTAACCAAGTCCGGGAAGGCAGGCTGGTGTCAAAAAGTAATGTATGGGCAATCTGAATTTAGTACTTTAGGTGGTACTTTACGACGCAATACTTTTAAATTTGACACCTGACTGCCCTCTATGTGACCTTGAACCATGAAAAAGAAGGAAGCTTGGTGTCAAAAATGGAAGCATATCACCGTGACGGCAACGACGAATGCTTTACAACGCACTAAATTTCAACTTAACACAAGGCTGCCGCAGCTATCTGCATTTAAACAAACATAGCCCAAGAACGTCAAAGCATTCGTTAATCTCGTCATAGTGATATGCTTCAATTTTTTGCACCAGGCTGCCTTCTTATTGACCTTGAATTATGACAAAGTACGCAGCCTGGTGTAAAGTTGACACTCGCTATTGGCTCTAACATTTCCTAACATCACTTTTTGACACCCGATTACCCGACCGAAATAACACTCTTTCACTTGTTGCAACTTTCTGAAGGTTGCGTACTTCGGATTCAAGATCCAGTAGTTTCATGCACTAGTGGAAGGATCAAACTAATTCATGCAACAACTATAACTGCTGGATGTAGATTTTCAGAAAAATTGTAACAAAGTGGGTCATCAATTTGTGAGACATCACCCTCTTATTCTTTTCATGAGAAAACTTTGCTAATTTAAGTAATGATTTAAATCAAAAAGAATAAATTAAAAAAATAATAAAGATAAATATTTTCTTTACACAATACGTTTAAGAGGTTAATGCGAAGGTTAATGGGCTTTGCTTAGGCACTTACTTAACTTATATAAGCTTATGCTTAAGCTAATGCTTTGCTTAGATCAATCTCATGCTTTAACTTCAGCTAAAGCATAATTCTCAGATTCGAAACACAAGGGAACTCTGGAATAGAACCAGACGTCCTGGCAACATTTTGTTTTTGTATTTGAGTTTCTCTTATGAAACTCTTTCCGCTACATGCAATACTTTTGTCGCCAAAAAAAGCTGTTGGCTAATGTTACGCGAAGGAAGATGCTGTTAAATAAAGAAAAATTGAGTGCTAATTTTCGTTCATCCTAACCTAGTACGTCCCTATGTCGTTTCACTGTACCAATAACTCTGCAGATCATTAAAATAGGAATCAGTGACTTAATCACAAAGGAAAATCACTTCCAGGACAAGAGTCCTTGTGATGTAAATATTTTGATGATATAAGAAATCATTTCCACCCACTTTAGAAATTTTTCGTTTTGACCTTTTTTCGCCATATTTTTGGAACCACAGCAGCAAATTTACTCATTTTTTAACTCGTTTTATTTTGTGCTTCATGTTTCATAAATATACTCGACTTACTCCTGGGGTATGCCGACGATAGTTCATCTCAGCTTTTATTTTTTATCTCCAAATTGATGTTTCATCTTCATCGCTATGCTGTCTGCGTTTCTGAGAATAACTTTTTTTCACAGGTTTATCAATAGAATCAATAAAATCAACTTTCGAAAGATTATCGGTAATAGTTTTGACGAAAGACCCAAACTGAATTTAGAATTTGTAAAGGTAATTAACACGAAAAACAAGTTAATTCAGAAGTTATTTTGAGCATCGCTTCGAATGAAATCGTGTGCATTTACCTTTATAAAAGTACTTATTCTTCTTGCATAATTGGAGTCATCTAGTTCTCTTGCGACGGTTGTTCAGATCGGTTGTTCTTCAAATTCTGAAAACAAAAACATAAACAGAAAATGCATCTACATTTCGTGTTGATTGTTGTCATTTCAATCACTTGGGCTAATGCGAAAACAAGCACAAACTGTCGGGAGCCAGTAATCTTACAAGATTTCGATGTAACACGCGTTCTTGGAAGCTGGTATGAATATTCCCGTCAACGTAACATCTTTGAAGACGGATGTGATTGCTTAACATCAGAGATTAGCGCTGTCGACTCGGACGAATTTCAAGTACAAAGCTGCTGCCAACTCACCAAAGTAAGCAATGAAACACAAAAGTGCAATATTGGAATCGAGAAGGTCAGGCTAACAGACCCAGAGAAAAAGGAAGCGAGCTTCCGTTATCACAGACCTGGAGGTAAAAATAACATTACTTACAGACCCTACGTTATAAATTCTAAGTGGAAGATAACTTCACGCATAAATGAGATGCTTTCAATTTTTGCAACAAAAGAATTAATCTGAAACGCCAAACTGTAACTCTCTGATAGAGATCGAGTATGATCAATTTCGTAACTGACTTCACGTTGAATGGAGTACTATTCACAATGAAGTGAGTTGCAGTTTTAACATTTGACTCCTTTTTGTCCTTTGAAAATACATTGCCTTTGTGTAGTATTCAAAAGTAGATTCAAAAAGTGAAATCGGAATTTAAGCAATATGAGTTATCACCTTTCGTATTTCATGTTTATCCGGATCAGTTGTGAGGACAAGTCTCAGCCAATGAAACTAACTTTATTGTAGGCACTGTCGAACCTTAACTGGCTTTTTGCACGTAAACTGGTCAAGCTAAACAGTAAATAAATTTCCGTTGAAAGTGATTTAGAAGCGAATTCAACATTTCTATTGAATTCTTTTATTATAAAAATGATTTTGTGTGAAGTTTGATTCTAGTTAATTTAGAATTGAATTGGTTCTTAGTGTTTGAAATGTTTAAAATATTGTAATTTTGAAAATGTTCATCTTAGTTGCTGTTGAGTCTCACTTGTGGATTATCGACACGGATTATGAGAACTATATGATTCTTGACGGATGTGACAACGTGAGTGATGAGGAACAAAATGAGGTCTTCTGGATTTTATCGAGGAACGAACGTATCAGTGCTAAGCAAGTCCAAAAAATTGACGAAATATTGAGGACACATAAAGTCGATAGAAGTAAAATCATTAAACAAAAGCAAGGAGTTAATATGTAAGTGGAATTGTGATTTGTGCGAAAATCAAGTCTATAAAACTCAATTTCGCTTTAGATGCACGTCGAAAAGACCACGTAAGGATACCCTGTCGGGAAAACAGAAGCGAAAACCTCAAAAAAATTAAATTGAGAAAAGACGAAACGTTGAGTTTGATGAGAGATGAAGCTTAGGTAATCACAACTCATAATTGCAGTTTTTCATTTTTCGCCCAAGTAAATTTTTTGAATAAAATCAACTAAAATATCGTACACGTTATTTGTTTTCGTCATTCAGTGCCACAACAGTATTCAGTTCTGAAAATTGGCTGGATGAGAGGAATGTTGCGTTTGTAAGTTTCTTTTACAGCAGGATCTCAACAAAATTTAATGAGACCTACTACTATAGCTTCTTTCTTATCACAATATCCTTCTGTAAGTACATAAACTTCTGTGATCTGAAATGGACATCCGAATATGTTCAAATCTAAAACACGTTACTTAAGCCGAAAGCTTTTCATTTTCCAGCCTGATTTGACCTTGGATACAAGTTTAACGAAACGAAATGAGTAGCAACATGAAGCTAACAACAATATTGCAGAGCCAGTTAAACATATTTTCGAATATGTCGCCCGTCCCCAGTCACATGTCGTGGGTTCGATATTTTCACTCTTCTGTTAGATGAAAAGTCATATGCTAATCCATTTTAGTTTTCAATGAAAGCAAAAGCCTAAAATTTCATATTTTCGTAGTGTCGATATGCAGAGTAGATAGACGAACAACTCGCCAATCTTTCTCTATTCAACGTTCTTCTGATCTTGATTTCAATGTATCACCCGTATCACCGAAAATCCTTATAGTTTTTCTTAAAAATCCCCACCAATGTCAGTAGCAAGTGCAATACGTGAAAAATACATTAAATTCTACACACTTTGTATTCGGATTCCTTTATATTGAATTAAAACCTTTATACGATTGCGTTCGAAAAATACAACTTATTTTGTGGTAAACTTAATTTTGAACATGTGTTATTATTGCTCAATTGTGGTGTAATTGAGTTAATTTCGATTCAAACAATTTTGTGAACGATTCAACCAACCCCTGTGGTTTTGTTATGACTTTTAAATATGTTGTCTTTTTAGAAGATGTAATTACTTTGATTTTGTTTCGCATGGAACTTTGTTGAAATGAGAAGATTTTCGATTGTACACACAATTGTATTATTCTTCGTTTGTTTTGTGAATAGGGTGAATGTACTTTTTTTAATTTGTGGGGTGGTAGCTTCAGTAATTTATAGATATGGCGATGGAGAGCAGTGAACAGAAAAAATAATTGATTGGAAATTCCTCGAATTTTATTTACAAATATAATTGGAAGCTTTCAAATTGAATTAACATTTTTCAAAGGCAATAGCTGTTTACCCCAAACCCCAAAGAGTTTTATATTAAATATTTAAAGTGCTAAACATCAAAATGTTTAACTAAATAGAATGGTGGTACAGACAGGAGTTAAGCCCCAATTACCGCCGATCCTTCATTGATATGTTGTTTAGCATAGCAAACGACCGCCAATTACATATAACCGAATGGAAAGTTAATGCGCAAACGACAAACTTATGATAAACGAATAAAAACTAAGTGAACGTTCATAAAAGGACATGAAGCGAAGTTAAGGAATGGACATTTGTAATTTTCGCTGTGCCATCAGTCAAAATTTTACCATAGAAATGATGTCAAAACGTGTGAATTTATAAAGTTTACAAGTTTGATGTGCTGTAATGTTTTGAACCATAAGTATTATCTCAATTAATGCCCGCTTGTTCGAGAGGACATCTACCAAAGCAAAGCGAATTTGGAGAGAAATTAATTAAGTCTTGGGACGGCATAGAAAAAATTCGATATAAAGGTAAGGAGTTATTGGGCGACCATGATAAAGCGAAAGCTCTAAATGATTATTTTGTTGGTATTGGACATCTCATTGCTGAACGTATCCAAAATACAGGTGAGCTTATAAGTACTCAACCTAGCGGTGTGTGCAAACAACATATTTCTTAGTGATGTAGATGAACCCGAGGATGTATTAGAATGTATTAGAAAATCTTGAAACGTAAAAAAGTGCTGTAGTGGATGGGATATAAGCTGTATTTCTCAGGGAATGCGCTGATTTAATTTCTCCACTGCTGGTTCGGGCGGTGAACCTGTCTTTGACAACTGGTGCATACCCTGACTGTCTTAATTAAGGTTGTATGTATCACTCCGGTTCATAAAGCTGATAACAAGGCTGATTCGTCGAATTATAGGCCAATATCTGTCCTTCCTATGGTGAATAAAACAATTGAAATAATGACCTATAAAAGGTTTTTTAGATTTTTTGAAAGGAATGGATTTTTATACGTGCGGCAATATGGATTTAGAAGAAAATCAGGAACTCAGACAAAGTTATCTAAGTGGCTGCCAACAGTGTGTACAACTTGGACATAGAAATTGGTGTACCGCAGTGAAGTGTACTGGGGCCACTTCTGTTCCTTATCTATATCAATCATATATATATCAGTTACATTTGAAACTTATTCGCTGACGACACAGGAGTCTTTTGTAGGAACATGACGTTTTGCCAGAATGTGATTGACCTTAATGCTTATCTTGCACTGATCAATGATTTTCTGAAGATAAATGGTCTGACTCTGAATACCAAAAAGACAAAAGTCATGTATTTTCGTATAAGGAATCAACGAAATGAGTATATTGAGCAGGTTACCCTGAAAGAGGAAGTGATTGAAACCGTCCGCACCTATAAATATCTTGGACTCATCACTGACGAAAGTCTTAGCTGGAGGTCACAGATATCAAAACTATGTGGGAAGATGACGTCACTTAGTGAAGCTCTGTGTAAAATTAAGCTAAAGCTTCCAAAATCAGTCTTATTGAAAATTTATTATGCACTCGGACATTCCCCCTTAATTATGCGGTAGGAGCATGGGGGAGTGGGAATAAATCTGATCTGAAACAACTCCAGATCCTCCAAAAGCGATGTCTAAAACATATATGTAAGTTGAAGCAGACCTACTCGACATACAACTTACTTAGGACCTACTGCCCGGGGATCCTGAATGTTTTCAGTCTGCATAAGCTGAGTGAGGGTATGTACTTCCAGCTTAAGCTCTTCTAGGCTCATCGCTGTGTTGACAATGCTGGAGTGAAAAACGTTCCAACTCGGCAAGGGGCTGCCTACTTGAGTTTAAGTGACCATAAAGAACGCAGCCTGGTGCTAAAAATCTGTTAATGTCATCGAAAACGCAGTTACAAATATTATACGGATTATGCGTCACATTAATTTCAACGTGGCATCAGGCTGCGTATTCAACAAATTCTACTGTCAATGTAGAGGGTACCAGCAGCCTGGTGCCAAATTGAAATTTATATGACGTATAAGATCCCTTATTGCCGCAACAATGACTTTAGGAGATCTTCGGCACCAGGCTGCCTTCTATACGGCTGCTAATACTTTTCAAGTGCGCAGCCTGGTGCCGAGTTACTCATTTCATCATCCAACATTTAGAAGGAATTTTTTTGGCACCGGGCTGCTTTCCGGAATCGACCATAAGGTCCTGACCTTAAATTTAAATTAAATTTTCTATTTTAAGTCTATTTACAGTGCGAGGCACATTGGGACTTAATCATATAATGAAATTGTGATAATAATAAGGAAAACATAACCAAAGACCCGTACGTATCAGAATAGATGTGGCAAATAGAATAAATCTTGCAAAAAGACTCGAACGTATCTTAATATAGTAATATAGCAAACAATCCAACGTTTTATGTTCTCTTATAACTATAAGAATTTCAAAGATCCATAGAAATTACCCAAGGTAATGTCAAAGGTCCTACCGAAGTACATCTTAGACCATTCAAATCTAAAAGTGGTCATATCCAAGGATTGGGACATTTTCTCCTAAAACCCTGAAACACGTGTCCTCTAAAATTGTGCTCTATACTACTTTACCTTTGGAAGCAACCTTCTACCTCTTATAGTTCTAGAGATATGGGTCATCCCTCCCAATTCTAGAAGTAGTCATATCCCAGGATTGTGGCATTTTTACCCAAAACCCTGAAACACGTGTTCGCTAAAATGTTATGCTCAACAGTTTTGCCTTTGGAAGCAACTTTGTACCTCTAATAGTTATAGAGATATGGATCAACCCTCCCAATTCTAGAAGTGGTCATATCCCAGGATTGGGGCAATTCTACCCAAAACCTTGAGAAATGTGTTCACTAAAATTTTATTCTCTACAACTTTGCCTTTGGAAGCAACTTTCTACCTCTTATAGTTCTAGATCATCCCTCCCAATTCTAGGAGTAGTCATATCCCAGGACTGAGGCATTTTAACCCAAAACCCTGAGACACTTGTACCCTAAGATTTCATTCTCTACAACTTTGCCTTTGACAGTGAATCTCCATATTCCATAGTTAAGGAACTAAACACGAAGAACTGTTTTCGTATATGGCCAAGAAACTCAATTTCGTCGATTCCATTGGTCCTGGTGCTCCCGATTCCCACAAAATTTTTTTCCCAATTTTCTGACATCAAATCCTTTCATTTGACACCAACATAAGCTATTTCCGTACTATACTTGCTGAGATATTTGCTGAGATATCACCGATCCTCGAAAAACCATGTTTTTGGTCACTTTCTCGACTATCTCCGGAACCACTTGATCGATTTTGCTCATCTTCGAAATTGAATCATGGGAGGAGTGTATCTTTCAGGGGAAAAAAGTTTAGGGTCGATCGATTCAGCCGTTTGGAAAAAAAGTGGAGACGGACGGACGGACATTTTTTTATTGTTGATTCGTCATATTTAGACGATAACAAATGCATCCCCCAACTGCCACCTCGATCTACCCCATGTTACATTAAAATTGTTTGTAGTAAACGTATAGGACCTTCGTACTTCGTACGGGTCCAATAAATGGAAATGGAATGAGGATTCACCATATTACACGTTGTTCTTTAGCTCCAAATTAACAGTGTAAACGAAATATTTGATTGACAAATTACTTTTTCATATCTGGAGACAAACTTTTGGAAAAAAAGACAACCCGAGTGACGTTTTACAGCTCTCTCAGAAAAAATTCCTTCGATTAAACAGCAAACTCGAAAACGGCTCGAGTCGCATACGAAAATGTGTGTCGGTAATGTCCAATCCACAACAGGTTTGTGCGAGGTGATGTGATGATAATTGTTCAACATGGATGATTTGACATTGAAAGGTGTACAGGAACGGAAAAGTGAAAACCGACAAGTTTCTGATTTGTATGGTAAATCAGAAACTTGTCGGTTTTCACTTTTCCGTTCCTGTACAAAGCTTAAGCAAGGAATACAATACGATAGTAAATCCAAAGATATGACAACTTGACTTGTGGAATACTTCGCAACCCAAGAAAATATAACTTCAATTATAGCTTAGTGCCCTCTGAGGATTCCCTAATTATATTCCGATCCCATTCTTCTTAATCCCCGTAAAGTTATTAAGTTCTTGAAAAATTTTACCTAATGTACTGAGAAAATGACACCTTTGCTTGAAAAAGAGCTCTTCCGGGCTTATCACCTTTTCTAAGATCTTTGCGTTATATGTGAACAGCAGTTTGCGGTAGCGATGCAAGTAGTTTTGAATAGTGCTAGAGCAATAATTTTTAATTGGACAATACCAATAAAAGAATAAAGTTGTGCTTTCTTCATCATATAATTACATTTTGAATAGAACAATTTGTATAATGCGAATAATGCAATGGAAAAACGTAAATAAATAATTACAATGGAAATGTGTGTTTCCCATGTGTAGGAGTATTTTTTGACACTTGATATGTGTTTACGTTGAACATATAAAAATGTTGAATTAATAAGAAATCATAAAAATATTGTCATTATGTGAGCTTAGTTAACGTAGGTCAGACGTAAATCAAACGGTCGCTTCACTGTTTCACAGAATAAAAATGGTAAAATGAATGAGCTGGGGATAGTTTTATTATTATTTGAATGACACAGCACATAACCATACAACTGTAGTTTATACACAAATATTTATACCTTTTCTTTGAAATACACAAATCTTAATAA
This sequence comes from Pseudolycoriella hygida, assembly GCA_029228625.1. Classification (NCBI taxonomy): domain Eukaryota; kingdom Metazoa; phylum Arthropoda; class Insecta; order Diptera; family Sciaridae; genus Pseudolycoriella; species Pseudolycoriella hygida. The sequence continues at coordinate 129,693,107 of CM055406.1, forward strand.
TGAATAATTTTTCAAGCACAGAGAAGATCTTTATATTCTCATGATTCATGAATGCACAATATCACAGTAAAAAAATTATCTTACAATACAAATAAAATGCTTCCCATATATAAAAGACAAATTTATTATGAAATAAATTATACAATTCTGTCACAACATGACTTCTTATTAAACGAAATATTGAACCAAACAGAACCAATTTTTTACCTACAAAATCTACCCTTAAAAAGTAAAGTAAAATGTTACAAGTAGGTGGTTAAAACCATTCACAATACAAAGGTATAACAATGTGTCCTTTTAATGTTAATACTGGCGCCAGACAATTTTCCGCCTAACGTTTCTAATTCCTTGAACAATGCGAATTATAAATTTGTAATAATTTCAAAACTAAGAAAAATGTCTGATTTAAAATTTATTGGTGACGTTTTTTTTTCAACGTATTGCATGCGTCTATCACGTACTGCTGTTTTTATATTTAACGGCCCGGGGATGACGTTTATTATTTGAAAGGATTCGGGTATACGCATTAAGCGCTATTAATTATGTTCTAGACAAATATCAAATATCAAATACAATAACCTATAACCTAAAAATTTGTTGCTCTTGTAGAAAATATTCCGAGTTGTTTGTTTTTTCTCAAATTTTTAAGTTTACGACATTACCATAAATAATTTTTAACGATCTTCAATTTATGTTTTACATTCTAAACGAACAGGTAGGATACAAGATATTTTGAATCGAAGTAGCACCTTTCAATGGTATTGGTTTAATGATAAATATGTTTGTTGGATAGTTTTAATTTCAAAAACAAACTTTTGGAAAACATTTTTTTAATGTATGCAACCACATCGTTAGATATTTCTCACAGGTTTAGGTTAATCCTCAAAATATAAAGTTTTTCGTCAGGGATATACAGTTTAGTGTGGCATGAAGTTGGAGTTTGGGGGCTCTGAGATTGTTTATAAGTTTGCCGAAATACATGCTGAGACTAAGTAGTGTTTAATACTATCCTTTTGGTCCGTGTCATACTATTTTATTTTCAGGCGAACCATAACACATGGTCAAAATAAACATTCTTGTTGTTACATACGCTTCAAAATTTATTTATTTATTTAGCCAATGGTATTTGTAACTTACTGGCTTTTCGCCAAAGTATTGACAGTACTGGAAGCAAATCCGTGGCCCCGTCGACCCGTCGAAGCCCAAACCACTCTTTGCTTCCAGCCGCCTATAATGTATACGTGTCATGCCGTGCCGTGTGCATTGTAATTGTGCAGTCCGCCAGATTCCGAAAACAAACAAGAAAAGTCCGATTATAGATCACTCACAAAAATTCTAAGCAAAAATTCAAGTCAATTTGGCTGGATCCTGAAACCGTGCCTGCTCATTAGGGACTAAACTGTCGAAAAGTGTGGGGCATCAGCGTTTAAAAAAATCTAATTGGGTCCCTCATAAAAAGTGTCTATGGAGGCAACTCAATCTGGAGTGATCTAGGGGTACCGCAAAATCAAAATAGTCAAAAAAAACCCAAAAACAGTGAAAAAAGAAGACTTTTATGAAATTACATGAAAATAAGGGTAGGAGTCATGTTCAAGCAAGTTTAGTGAAATCCGTACAGAATAGTCCTTAGAGAACGTTGTTTTGATTTATTTCGAGTTTTCGAACGGTATCGGAGTCATGGGAGCCCATTGAAGAACAAAGTGTACCCAACTTTTCCTAGCACCAGACTGCGAGGACGACATCAGGTAGTGGCAAACTAATTTCATGGAAATGTTTAATATTGAAAATAACATTTGGGCTCAATTTATGAAGTTGAAGTGAAACTGGAGCAATGACCAAAAAAGTGGTAAAAATCGTTTTTTTTTAGGGTAGCTGAAACGTTTTCGCATATATCTCTACGAAATAAGCATGGTAATTCCTTTTCAAGATACTGTCGAGTAGTACGAGTTCGGCCCACTATATTTATTCTACAACTAAAACCGCTAAACCCATTTCCACCAAATTTTATTGGTTGCTCTCCTGAGGTCCATAACTTTTATTTAAAACCTTGGAAAGCAATTACCATGCTTATTTCGTAGAGATATTTGCGAAAAGTTTCAGCTAACCAGTCGAACGTATTTAAGTAAATGTTGCCTTTACCCTTAAGTGTATGAAATTACGTCCACATTAAATTGTATTGGAAAATGCGGAGAGGGCAATATTGAAGCAACGGTGTAAAAAACCCTTCCGTAAGTACAAAATTGACCCTCAAATTGACAAAAATTTTCAACTAAATTTTATATACAGCATAGCAAAAAATCATTTTTTGGGCTAGGGCCGACCTTAGTACCGACCTACGGCTCTCAGGAAAGGCCTCGGACAAATACTTCCACAGACAAAAATATTTCCCTCAATTTTCTCTCAAATATAACAAAACCTTATGTCAGATCTAGTGCACTTAGAAGAAGCCTCGGACAAATACTTCCATTCATAAAAATGTATATTTCAACTTTCTGTACGACGTGGCAAAAAATTTTTTTTTGTCTAGCGCCGATCTTAGAACCGACCTAGGGCAATAAGGAAATGCCTCAAACATACTTCCATAGACAAAAATGTTTGTGTTAATTTGCTCTACAACATAACAAAAAAAAATTTTTTTGTTTAGGGCCCAACTGAGGCCCACTTGAGTCCTAAGCACAGACACAGGGCCCAAATTTGTTTTTGAATATAATTTGGTACTCGGTTATCTAAAAGAATCAACAAAATCAGTTAGGATTTACCCGATTTATGCAAACAAACAAGTTTGGCCATAGTAGAAACTCAGTTTTAGGGTTCTGGCTGAGTCCAAGGGCTTCTAATCAAAAAATGTTCTTCCTAGACCTTTCGACTCGTTTTTAGTGCCCTACCTAAGTCCAAACGCATAATCTCAAAAACACTTCTTCTACAAATTGTTGGGCTTTCATAAACCTGTCGATTAAATAAATTATGAAAATCCGAAAAGATTTACTCGAGTTATGTGCAAAAAACACGTAGAGCCCTAGCAGAGACTCTTTTTTAGAGCTCTAGCTAAATCCAAGGGCTAGAAATCAAAAAAGTTTCTTCTATAAATTGTCGGCAATGCCCAGACCTTTAGAAAAAAATAAAAATTGAAAATCGAAAAAGATTTACTCGAGTTACGGTACGAAAGACCAAAAAACACTTAAACGATCCTAGCTCGGCGGCACTTGGGCCGAGAGTGCCCAGATTCAATCCTATAAAAGATTTTTTAATTACCTTTCAGGAAAACAATAGTTTTTGAAAATTGGTTGAGTTATCGTATTAACGGACGGGCAAACGTACAGTATATCAAATGTTTGCTATGAAAATAAGATATACTGTGCATATGTGCATTCTTTACAAACGTACGAATGTTTGCCACAAAGTCATTATGTTTTAGGTACAAACATTTTATATATTTTCCACAAACATAAGTTGTGATTGTCACAAACATAAGTTGTGATTGTCGCAAACATAAGTTGTGATTGTCACAAACATAAGTTGTAAAAAAAAAAGTTGTGATTGACACAAACATATAATATGTTAGCCACAAAAATAGAATGCGTTTGCCAAGAAAACAATGTGTGTTTGCCTAAAAAATATGGTATGTTTGTCACACACATGCGACGTGCTTGTCAAAAACATGCGATGAGATTGTCGAAAACATATCATCTGCTTGACAGAAACATCATATGTTTGTCATAAACATGCGATGTAATTGTTAAAAGCATATGACATTTATTTGTGACAAACAAAAAGTATCACCAGCCTTGAAAAAACCACGTTTTAGACCACAATTTCAACTGTAACTTCGAACGTTCTTTACCGATTTTGCCCAAGTTCAATTTCTTTTCAAGAAAAAAAAAAGATTTTGAAAAGCGGTCAGATTGCAGATTTGTCTACGTTACACCCAAAAAATATGTCTTTGTGAAGAACTTTATTTCTATTTTTTATTTAATTTGTTCTTTAAAGTGTGTTCTTCAGTAGAAATAAACACCCTTACTGTGTGCCTCTTATAAAACTAAAATAAACAAACTTGAACATAGCAATTTTACAGCCAATTTTCACATATTGAAACGAAATATTTCCTTACTATGTACAAGGAATTTGTAAAATGTGTAAAATTGTGCAACGATTGCATCTGATTTGTCGATTTGCAGCATTCTTTTTGTCAGTATACTTAAGATTAAGAAATGAAGATAAGCGTATTCAAATGCGGCATCTCAATTTATGAATCGGGAATAAACCAATTAGAAGGAACTTGGTGAATTTGTCCACAACATTTCGATGTTTTTTTTCAATGTAATTTTTTGCTAGGACAAACAGGCACATAAATTATAACCAATGAATGATTCAAAATTAATTTTAAAACAGACGTCCCATATCGTAAATGTACATTAAATGCTTAATTAGTAAGATATAATTGGGAAACGTTGGGTGTTGAACATGGTATTTAAGTAAAATTATAAACAACTTAATAATAGAGGCTCATAAATAATTTACCCCCTTTCCGACATGCCGTTTATCATGAACGAATGTTTGTTGGAATGCAATTATGAAACAATTTCTTATTTACATTATTTTTTCACCGCATTTATTGCTCTTAAAATTAAATGTTGTGTCGAACATTGTGCCTGTAAAAATGCACGATAAAAAATACCTCCCAGATGTACCACACGTGTATATCGTAATTTAAAAATTTTCTAATTTCAATCACATCATTACCTACCTTATAATAAAATAATGCCACTTTACACACCACTTAAAACATTATATTAAAGTTCAATAGAACATGAACGTTTGTTCAGTGGCAATATGATATTTAATTTAAACAAAAACAAAACAAAAATTGTTATAAGGGAGGTCGCATCGACCACCATCGTGGTTGTAGCTGGTGTAATATAATAGTAAAACAATAGCCTAATAATGAGTATCGTTATGTTGGAATAATAGGTGAAGTGTGGCACTAACAGTTCAGTTTCGAGTATCCTTTTGATCGAATATAAGCAAATTGTTTGACATATTGTAGGCACGAGCCAATACACTTGTAAAATAGCTATTGAGAAACACATGTTAATTTTAGAAACAACCAATGCATATAGAAACATTTTCATTGTTTATGCATACAACGATGTCATACCGCTATATTGACGTATACATTTTTCGATTCAGCAAAATTTCCCGCCGGAAACACATCTAATCGTTCAGCTCATTTATTAAACATCGAAAATATTTATATGCAGCAAATATAATATTTTTTCAGTCACGATGTTGAAAAGAAATTGAAAATTTCTTAAATTTAAAAGCTTTGTACTTGCCAAATTCGAAATGCATAAGATGTCATGACGAGAAGAAAGAGTCTAGATCTTGATATCGTAAAATGACTATCATCAATTTGCTTATGAAGAAAAAGTGAAATATTCGGATTGCTGTTAGGTGCAGTAAAAGAAACAAAATACGTTGTCCTAAATTATGTTCCAATGCTGGGATTCACTTACACTTAATAGATCTTACTTCTGTTGGACTGGTAAAATGGTATCTCGAATGGAGGTCTAGTCGACGAAGGCTAGCTTGAGTATTTTCACAAAAAAATCAAATTGATGATGAAATTGAGAAATAACCGATGTAGGTAGTCGATAATCCGTAACCATTGATGATATCTTATCAATCATAATGTATTATCGATAACAATCGGTAATAAAGGACTATCGATACTATGACAATTATCGGAATTAGTGTAGTACATTACAACACATGTGATGTCAGCTAGGCATAATTGAATGGCTTTGTAGGTAACTTTATCTCATAGGAGAACTTGTGTGGGGAGGTTAAAAGATTGACCTATGAGACTTTGTGTCGCTACTTAATTTCTATCCTTTAAACAAGTTTGCTATTGCCCATTTCCTAAATTTCTCCAAATTATCTGACTAACCTGCCATCTTCTGGGAAGAATTCTCCCGTGGGCGGTATGGGAATGGATCCAAATTAGTGTAACTCGATTACTGATTCTTTTAATAGAAGCTCCTTACTAAACGTTAAGTTTCCATTAGCCCTCGGATAGGTCCTCAGAACCAAGTATGGCTTGTATTATTATAGAACCGAGTGAGAAGAAATTTTTTGCTTGCATTTGAGGGTGGTGGATTGCTTATCATTATTGAGCTTTGACTTTTCTGAGTACCAGATAGAATTTTTTTTGATTGTGACGGGAATTTTAACTAAGCCTCAGTTTCTTGTTCCGCACAGTTCCACATATTTATAGCAACGACGATTCGAGAGCAGCAATTAGCTCTTGTAATGCTTAAAAACGTCACCCTTGCAGTTTGGAAAGATGTTTTTGTACTGATCCGTCTCAGTATCAGAACCACTTAGCGGCAAACTAGATTGGTTACTCACACAGTTCTCAGGTTGGCAAAAGCTGCATCGCTCGGCACTTCATTTGCCTTCCGATTTGGTTATTAATGGTATACAAATACCTGACCAAGCCATTGTAGTCTGTGAAGCAATAAAAATATATATCCGCCTTTACAACCAGTCCGGGTCAGCGGCTATTTACTAGTTCCGCAATTTTTTGTGAGTTTTTCCTCATATGGATTTTACTGTGTAAATTGCACACAAACCTAGTGCCATCTATGATGTACTAGGGCGGAAATTAGTAGGGCTCAGAGTGCCGGTTTGCACCATCAATTTGTTTTACCGGCAGGAACTTTTGGGACCACATGCTTAACGTGAATTCCGAACCACGCCTAACGGTAGCTAGCATTTTACCATTAGGGTTTCTTCTGGTGCTAGTTATATCTCCGCCTAAAGTTAGACTCTGTGTTGATTCTGTTAGATTCTGTGTACAAATATACAGAATTCATCGAATATGGGGGACGTCATATTTTTCATTCTTCTGTGTACGATTCGTTGCGGCACCAAATTCACAACTACCCAAATTTTGAAGCCTGGGTGTGCGTAGGAACGTTACTTCCATGCTATTACTTACTTACTTAACCGGCACTACAACCTATTAAGGGTCTTGGCCTTCTGCAACATGCTTCTCCAACCGGACCTATCCGCAGCTAACGTCTTCCAGCTGGATACTCCCACAGTTTTTAAGTCGGCAAGAGCTGCGTCATACCATCTGGATTTTGGACGCCCTGCACCTCTCTTGCCCTCCGGTCTGGTTTTAAGGATTTTTTTCGGAATACGATGATCTTCCATTCGTTCTACATGACCGAGCCAACGTAGTCGGTTTATTTTGGTAGTTCTGACTATGTCCATAAAACTGACTAAGCTCATGATTGAATCGTCTGCGCCATCGGTTCTGCCTTTGATCGAATACTGGTCCAAATATTGTCCGCAGTACTTTTCTTTCGAACGTGTGGAGCGATTGTTCGTCTTTCTGTGTGAAGCACCACGACTCCGAGCCATACGTAACTACCGGTCTGATCATAGATTCCGGTTGTCCAGAATTACTCGTCTCTTAATTTCGTCCGCGATGTCGTTATTAGTGTTCAGCTCCGATCCAAGGTATACGAATTTGTTGACCATTTTGTATGTGTGTGTCGATCGTTACCGTTTCTTCCTGGTGTCGATTCGAAGGCGGGATGAACATATATTTCGTTTTTTCGTCATTAACTTTCAACCCAAGGTCGGTACCTTTCCTCTCCAAGGCCATAAACTTGTCTTTAACAACATCCATTTTTCGTCCAAGTAAGTCCAGGTCGTCTGCGAAACCTAGCAACTGACTGGACTTGGTGAAAATGGTGCCGCTGGAATCTATGTCCATGGTGCGCACAGCTGCTTCAAGGGTCAGGTTAAAAAGCAGCGTCGTGAGAGGATCTCCCTGATGTAGGCCTTCCTCTATGTCGAAAATCTCTGACAGTTGATTACGGATCCTTACTCGGCTATTAGCTGCGTTCAGTGTTAACTTAGTTAGCGAGATCAGTTTGTTGGGGATTCCAAATTCCTCCATTACTCTCCATAGCTTACTTCTTCTAACACTGTCATAGGCTGCCTTGAAGTCTACGAACAAATGGTGTGTTTCAATGTTGTACTCTTTGCACTTCTCCAAGATCTGTCTGATATTAAACAGCTGGTCCGATGTTCGTTGAACGACCTACACGAAAACCACCTTAGTATTCACCTACAGAGTCTTCCATGTATGGATGAAGGCACTGGTAAAGAATATTTGCAAATATCTTGTAAGCAATATTCAGCAGAGCAATTCCTCGAAAATTGCCACACTCCATTTTATCACCTTTTCGTATATGGGACAAAGTATGCTGCTCTTCCATTCTTCCGGTTACTCCTCGACATTCCATATACGCGTGATGAGCTCGTGCATCTCCATGCATAGCGCGTTGCCGGGTCTTTGAAATTACTGAGCCTCGAAATTTCAGCTTCAACTTCTTGCATCGTTGGTTCTTCTGTTATATGGTTGCGAAGTATGAAATGACAATTCGTTGTTTTCTTCGTTTCGGTTGAGCGGTGTGTTTGGATTACACAGCAAAGGTTGTTGACTGTAACCATTTTTGGACTCGTTTACTTTCCGATAGAAGTTCCGAGTTTCCTTCCTATTGCCAAACTTTTCAATTTCGATCAAAACGTTCCTATCCTGCAGCCGTTTTTTTGTTTCGGAACAGTTTTCGAGCGAAATTTCTCTTCGAACGGTACTCTGCCTGGCCTGCTCGAGTGTATCGACTCAGAGTTTCTGGTCGAGCTGCATTTTGTTCTCCAGAGCTCGCTGGCATTCATCGTCGAACCAGTTATTTCTTTTATTTCCCGTTCTCGTTCTCAAAGTCTCTGCCGCGACGCTCTCTACATTACGTCTGATTTGATTCCACGCATCGTCTATACTTTGTTGCTCGCTGACCATTTCTTCGATAATTTTTCTCTCCAAACTATCCACATATTTGTGTTGGACGTCTTCGTTATGCAGTTTTTCAACGTCCCACTTTTTCAATGCCTGTTGTAGGTTGTGTTGGACCCATATGCGAGACCTAACAACCACTTTAACCAAGTAGTGGTCAGAATCAACATTTGGTCCTCTACAGCTCCTGACATTTGACATATGAACAGTGGCGTCCATCTATCAAAACGTGATCAATCTGGTTTTTGGTTTGTCCTTCGGGTCATACCCATGTCGCTTTGTGGATATTTTTATGTTCGAAATACGTACTGCTCACAACATTGTTTCTTGATGCTGCGAAATGAACTACCCGCGTACCGTTGTCGTTAGAGTTTTCATGGAGGCTGTATTTACCAATTGTGGGACGATTGAAGACTTCGCGACCTATCTTGGCATTCAGATCTCCAAGCAGAATCTTAATGTCACGTTTCGGCGCTCCATCATATATCTCCCATAGTTTCTCGTAAAATAGCTCCTTCGCTTCGTTGTCTTTTTCCTCCGTGGGTGCGTAGGCATTAATAAGAGTATAGTTGAAAAATTTTCCTCTTATCCGTAAGAGAGCACAATCGCTCGTCAACAGGATTGAAGCCAACCACCGCGTTTCTAGCTGTGCCGAAAACCATGAAACCTGTTCCATACGCTCTTGGACTGTCATTACTTTTCCCACTGTTGTAGAACTTGTAGTCTCCACTGATCATGGTGTCCTTTCCAGGCCATCTCGTTTCTTGCACTGCCGTGATGTCAATTTTTGCCGCTCTTAGCGCATTTGTGAGAGATCTCAATCCTCCTGGCCGCAACAAAGATCTTACATTCCATGTTCCTAGTTTTAAATCATTGTCCTTTTTCCGTTGCTTGAGTCGTTGCCGTTTATCCTGTCCGATCCAAGACTGTGTTGTTGAGTTCATAACCGGTATCCATTTTTTTCCGGTGTTTAGAGGTTAACCAAACGCCCAACCTACTTCCGTTATCCCGATGACCCGTAGGCAAGTCATCAGGTAGCACTCTTAAGTTTAGCACAAAACTCCGAAGAGAATTGAGGTCCCGGGGACTACGACGTGGACGTAAAAAGAGCACTTGATAGTTAGACAGTTGCACGCCTGGCACATGACACGGACTACCACTCCGCTCATATGCAATCAGGCTAACTACCCAATCCCCAATTCCATGCTATACATTGAAGAAAAATCCTACGCAGAATTTGTCCCCACCAGGATTGAACCCGGATATTCTCGGTGGAAAGCCAGTACGTTAAAACTGAGCTAACCCGTTCCTGAAGCAATATGGTAACTGAAATATGAGGTTACGTACACATAGCGTAAAAAAAACCCCAAAAGTCGAATCCTTCTCTCCGGTGTATCAAATTTAGAAAAGGTATTTTAAACTTATACAGATGTGTTTAGCTCTTTATTCAGATGTTAGGTGGAGGTAAGTAAATTTTGGAAACACTTTTACAAAGTGGGAGGAGAGGCAGAAATAGCTAAGTTGATGTGGATGTAAATATTGAACAGCAACTCACTAAATAAATTATTCTTCAATTTGGACTATTTCCCTTGTTTAGACTCACGACGTACGGCTCGTACGGTTCTTGATTTTCTAAATTATTGCAACATTAATAAATTTTAGAAATTGAATTTATGAACCAAGCTACGTGTAACCGTTGGTTACACTTTCCAGCAACACAAATTCTCCATAAATTACGGTATTAATGTTCAAATTGACTCATTCCCAGCGCTGAACGTAATGACAAGTATTTGAATTAAACATTTAATTGCCCATGCCTAATCAATTTGTTTTATTACCGTCGTAAAATCGGGCACAGGCAAAATGCATCCCTAACCTAATTGAGATCGATTTCCTACCGTATTTCGTACCGCATAAATTTTAATGTTCAAATTCTGATGTTTATTTGCAAACATTACATACACGTAACTAAAATGTTCCACACTCTTCGTCTCTATACCCATATCAATTTCAATGCATCATTTATGATGTTTATGCAATTAAATTCGTCACACTAGCACGTAAATCTACCCATCTCTCAATGTTATTATTGTCTTGACTTTGTTCACCAGCAAAGGACTATGATAAGCAATTTTTGTTATTTTGATTTGTTTTGATACTTCGCCTTTTGTATTTTTATGCTATGGGAAAGCTAGTGAAAATCGTATCATAATTCTGCCATGGATGGTTAATTGATTCTGTGGAATATGCCAATTATCTTGCATGGACGTTTTGAATATTAGAATTTAATGCAAATCGGAAAATTTTTTCCTCTCGTTCTCATCGTTAGGGAGACTACGAAACATTTTGTATATATTTGGTCGATGAAGGTGATAGGTTAATCATTTACGATTTCGAATTAAGTAAAAAATTGTATTTTTGTTTTTTAACAGTTTAACAGTAAAATTGAGTTTTGTTATGAATAAAATACATCCAGTTTCTATTTAAACTTATAATGACAAGATCATTGATCAACAATATCCATTATTTAACCCACCTTGCTCATGGGTGTAGTGTCTACACACTGGCGTTATGAGCTTTTTCAGTCGACCGAATCGACCGATCGACCGATCTTGAAAGATGTTAGGTCTTATATTATCTCGCAAATAGAGAACGAATCACGAAAATCAGATAAAATTTACCAAATTTACATCGAAAAAATATGAAGGCCCTAGACGACGCTCATTTTAAGGTCTCAACTAAGTCGCATGGCCTAAAGTCAAAATTTTCCTACAAATTTTTGGACCTATACAAATAATTTTTAGACCCGTACGAAGAACGAAGTTCTTCGAAAAGGAGTCTTATGCGTTTACCACGACGTTTGTAACCAATCGAATTTCGACACAGGAGTAGGAGGGGGAGCACCGATCAAGGTTTTTAGATGACGAATCAGCAATAAAAAAAATGTCCGTCCGTCCGTCTGTCTGTCAACACGATAACTCGAGTAAAACTGAACCGATTTTCAAAAACTTTTTTTTTCCTGAAAGGTTATCGAAAAATCTTGAATTGGGATTGAATCTGGGTAATGTCGCCACAAGAGCCACCAAGCTAGGACCGTTTAAGTGATTTTTGGTCTTTTGTACATAACTCGAGTAAACCTTTTCTGATTTTCAAAAATTTTTTTTTGTTTGAAAGACCTGGGCATAGCCGACAATTTATGGAAAAAACTTTTTTGAATTTGAGTCCTTGGACTTAGCTAGGGCACTAAAATTGAGTCTCTGCTAGGGCTCTATGTGTTTTTTGTCCAAAACTCGGGCAAATGTTTTACAATTTTCAAAAAAAAAAATTTGTTTGAAAGACCTGGGCATAGCCGACAATTTATGGAAGAAAGTTTTTTGAATTTGAGTTCTTGGACTTAGCTGGGGCACTAAAAACGAGTCTCTGCTAGGGCTCTATGTGTTTTTTGTACATAACTCGAGTAAATGTTTTCCGATTTTCAATATTTTTTTTTGTTTGAAAGATCTAGGCATGACCGACAGTATATGCAAGAAACTTTTGCTTGTGCTTAGGGTTCAAGTGGGCCATGCCGGTCCTAAGGTCGGCTCTAGCCAAAAAAAAAATTTTTTTGCTATGTTACAGAGGAAATTGAGGGAAACATTTTTGGCTATGGAATTGTGTGATTGTGTGTCCAAGGCCTCTACTTAGGGCCCTAGGTCGGTACTAAGGTCGACCCTAGCCCAAACAATGGTTTCTTCTATGTTGTAGAGAAAATTGAGTAGAACATATTTCTATATTTGGGGGTCAATTTTGTGCTTTCGGAAAGGTTTTTTCACACCGTTTCTTCGGACGGGTTTTTCAATGTTGCCCTATCGGCAATTTCCAATGCAACTTAATGTGGACGCAATTTCATACACTTAAGAGTTAAGGCAATATTTACTTAAATACGATCGAGTCTCCTCGTAACATCAACTCTGTTTGCCGCATCTATTCTGATACGTATAGGTCCCTTCATATGTTTTTTTTTCGCAAATTGGATAAAATTTGGTCAAGTTATGTACAAATTTCGCAAAGCCTATTAGGCGTTCCTAGCTTAGAGGCCCTTGAGAGAGAGAGAGCCCTGTCATAGTATCACTTTTTTGACTGCGCTTCATGGAAAAGAAATTTTGAAAATCGATCAAGATTTACTCGAGTTATCGTGTTGACAGACAGACTCTATGCATCTCTGATCCATAATCGATTCTTAACCCACTCCCGAATCCAAATTCAACCGGTCAAAACATCGTTGTAAACGCATAGATGACGCATTTTTCCCAAGGTATAAAAATACTATTACAGGCTGAGAGAAAATAGGAGACTATTGTAAAAATAGGAAATAGTATATTATGATACAAGGGCTGTAATTTGAGATCTTGTATCTGGGAGGGGTTGAAGATCCGATGGCGTCAGTTCGAGGTTCTTTAACCCTCCCAGATACCAGATCACAAATTACAGCCCGTATGTTATACGATATTTTAAAACACGACGGCCTCAAGCTTCAGTTTGAGTGCTATAATATGCATATTATAGCCCAGAGTGTTATAAAGCTCATTACCTCATTATTCGCTAGTACAAAAATAATAGTTTCGTTAGTTGTGTAATTTTCTCATTTTTTTCACGTATAACTTTAGTTTTTGATTGGCACATTGTAAAAGTATTACTTCTGCTGAGAAAAAAATCGCCAACTCAATGCAAATTCAAGAAAATTATCCAGAAAATAATAAAAAGTACGCCCGTGTTATGCGGTATTTGGTGTTATTAATGTAAACTATTTTAACAATCTATGGCTAACAAGACGATATACATCAGATAAAAATTGGTTAGCTTGATTTACCTGGGTTAGGTATCTATTATTTCATTCATTCGTCTGATATGATTGTTTTATGATTAATTTTATAGTCAGCTCAAACTTGATTCTAGCTACTGGTGTTGTAGAGGTGCTACAAAATATATTTTATAGTTTTTTATTATTCAAGAAAATTTCAGATGATTTATTTGATAGATATCTCTGTAAAATGAAATGATGTATAATCATGCCTAAACTGATTGATTCTTTTTGGTTCAAAATTGCTTTAGGCTTTTCAAGATTCTATAATTATATTAACACGTTCGAACAAAGTTCAATCGTTACACATATTCGTTTGCGATACGATCATATAATTTTCGACGAAGCACACGAAAAATAATGTTCCATTCACAAATGTAGTTACCATTGTCTAAATAACAATAATAACTGATGTAGAGTTCTTAATTACTACATATCATCGGCAGCAATAGATAAAAACAGAGATTTGAATAACATTGTTTTGAGGCCACATGTAAGTGAATTTCAACTCCGAAACACAGCACTTGTAATCATAAAAATAAAGCGATTTTGTAAGTGTGTATCTGTAAATAATTATGTACGTCGAATTTAAAACCCCACCTGTCTCTCCTTTTTGATTAGGGGCTTTAGACTTTCGATATAAATGTTGAAGGTGTGACTTAAGGTAGCCATTTGTAAAATATCAAATGAATGAAGGAGCTCGTGCAAATTTCCACGTGGAGGCCAATTTGATGTCATATGACTAACGAAATTGTGGACTAACAACATTTCGGATGAAATAACTTCCAAGCAACGGCTGCAGCTTTAAAATGTTTTTTAAAGACATAGAGAATTTTTTGGATTGAGTATCCCCATCCCCATCGACTGCTCTGTTACGGATCTCAATGATGAACAGCACTCTTCACAGATTTTTGACTGATTTTTAGGGTCGGATTACTTTTAAGAACGGGGTGGCGAGTGGTGCATGATGGTTTACATCCAATAAATGAAATTAATTGAATGAGTATCTATCTTACTCTTCAAACAAAATATTGCAATCGAAGGTTCTTATGGCGTATTACAGACGAGGACCGAAAACGGAGTGTTTCACTCAGGTGACACATAGGTCAGAGGGGTGAGAGGCTGGATCGCATACAGCGGGCGTTTAAACGATCGTGGTCGAATCACTTCACTTTCCTAATAAGTGATGCATTTGTGACGCAATTTTTTTAACACAACGTAATTTTGTTTTAAAAAAAGCGCTGTAATTTTTTCAGGAAATTAAAACTTTGAACACAAGGTTCCATTCAAAAAAACTTCTGCGAATTATCAGCGATAGCGTCACCTCAAGCGATATTATCAATTTTACAAGCGGACTTACGAACTGCGTCACACTCTACCTTTTAAGATGTTTTTGTTGTGATATCAGTCGTTTTGGAAGTTTTCAGTTGTTGAAAAAATTTATATTTTTTGAAAAAATTTTCTCAGAAAAAAAAAATTTTCTTAGAACAAAAATTTCTCCGAAAAAAAATTTCTTCAAAAAAAATTTTCTCCGAAAAAAATTTTTCTCCAAAAAAATTTTCTTTCATAAAAATATTGTTCTCCAACACCTTCGGCTACTATTGCAACTTCGTATCACCTTCGGCTACCTTCGGGATACACCGTGTCACCTTCGGCTACCTTCGGGATACTTCGTGTAACCTTCGGCTGAATTCGGAACACTTCGTGTCACCTTTGGCTGCCTTCGGAACACTTCGTGTCACCTTCGGCTGCCTTCGAAACACTTCATGTCACCTTCGGCTACCTTCAGATCACCCCATAAACGAGAATCCGAGATGGCGCCGCTATGACAGATGGCAGCCATTATCTTATGATACCAAAAAATTCTCCTCATAAAACTCTATAACTTTCCCGAAGAAACCAACTTTCTAAGTATTGTCATTCCGGAGCTAAAATTCGAAAACTCCGAGCATTACCTAAAAAACCCTCAAAATTGACCACTTTTCCACATGCCACGGCTTTTTCAGAATTTTCCCGAATTTAGGGCCGAGACAGGAAGATCGGATGTCTGGTTCTCGAGATCGAAAATTATTAATACATAGATAGATAGATAGAACATAGATAGAAACCGACAGATCAGAAAAAAAGTTTTCATAATGATGAGAATCGTAGAAAAATCCATTGGCCATAGAAAAATGTCATTTTCAAACCTCGATATATCAGCCAATTTTCAACCGATTTTGATGAGTCTGGGCTCGTTAGAAAGCTGCTGCGACTTAGTTTTTTGTAAAAATAATTTGGAGGGGAGGGGAAGAACTCAAAAGTTCGATTTTATATGGCTCCTTGTCCCAAAGGTTTTTGTATGGAGTTTTTTGGGTTTGTGGACGTTTTTTGGGGGTTTGGGGACTGCATCACGCCCACCGCTACCGCTCACATATGATCAGTGGAAATAAGCATGGTTGTTCTAGCGTCGCTAGTCATTAGCATTGGAAATTTCTCGCTAATAGCGACTAGAGCTCCCAAAATCCAACTAGCGAAAAACTTCGCTAATCGCTAGTTCTTCGCTAACATGATAGTGTATTGTAGTTAACATACGCGTAACAAATGTAGATGCATTTTGCGTGTAAATTCAGAATTAACTGGGTGACGTTATAATTTTATCATAAAAGTTCAAAATAGTTATTACTTTCCCTTTAGTTTTTAATTTTTCTTACCATTCGTAACGTTACAACCTTGTCATCGTTGCGTCACAATTTCAGAAATACTAACGTATTACTTAACATTATCTAGAAGAACGTTTGTAGTGACAATCAATCATAGGAGCGGGAAGCATAAAAGTCATAACAGTGAACGTCCCAATTATTTCGATGATAATTACTACAAAAATGAAGTGCAGTCTAGATGATATTGATGAAATCTGCAGATATGATTTTCCCAAAGTTAGAATCGCAACGTTCAACTACAACGCTGCTGGGGAACTCGACGTTTTTTTAGTTAAAACTTAAATGCTATTTCCAGAAGCTTGTAAATGGCTATTTCTACATAGTTTCACTATTCGCAAGTGATCTTCGGCAAAAATATTTTGCGTTGGGATTTCAATTGAAAAATTTAAAAGAAAATGAATGTAATTAGAGAGGGTTAGGTTAGCGACCGCTACTAGCGCGATAATTTTTTTAGATTAGCGAATCACGCTAGCGACGCTAATATTTTTTGAAACTAGCGTTGGCGTTAGCGTCGCTAAAGAAAGTCGTTAGCGAGCACGACCATGGAAATAAGACACTCTTTTCTAGACGAGAATTTAGTGAGATGAGACAGATGTATAAGAAAGAGAAGATTACATGTAACATTCATTTGTTCAAGTTTGACAAAATTTTGTTCGCACCGTAACGCTTGCCTCATATCCCCCCCTCTTGCGTTACGTAATTTATGAACGCCCCCTAAACTCTTCTATAAAAATGTATAAAAATTTCTGATTTGTTCAAATGTTGTTGTTTTGAAATTTCCCGAAAAACTTTGCTAAAAATCAACTTCCACTAGAATGTGTGTATAGACGGGGCATTCACCTTGTCATACCTTGAACTATTAACATCCATGGGTTTTCAGTTCTGAGGGAATAATTTTAGTCGCTATACGTAATAATGAATTTGTTGTAAATCTGAACCTTATTCACTTTCCAACCAATTATTGAAAATTTACATTCATTCACAAATACAATGTTTGTATTCAAATATTTTTCAATGTTATCTTTTTGAGGTAGCTCAACGTATCAAGTTTTGTTTATATTTATGAGTTATTGTCATTCATTTTTATATATATAAATTGAAATTATTTGTTTTGTCATCCTTCAGGCATTCTTTTGTGTGGTATTTTTGTTCAATTCACAATGATTTTGATAAATTGATTTGTTTATTTATGTGACATATAATTATTTTTTGTTATACTATTTATTTCTATCGATTTTTTATATAATATTTTTTTGAATAGAATTGATTGAATTAACGATTGTTTTAATCAATGAATTAGAGGTCTCAATACCATTATCGTTGCGCTGCTGTCCTAATGAAACAGTCACAGAGCCAATAATTGAAGTTTTAAACTGATGGGAAGTAACTTATTATAATTTTTCATATTTACTTTCGAAGAAAAAGTTGTCAGATAAAATCGTTCTCAAAATTTAAAAAATTAATATACAGCCATGTGCTTTTAACTTTCATCATACCTTAATTTTAAACAAAAGAATATAAAAGAATTCTAATGAAAATGATGAAAGTTAAAAGCACATAGCTGTAAAGTCCGACCCAATTTATTAAATTTTTGAGAACGTTTAGTGGAGGGATTGTGCCTTGAATCTTCTTTACATTCGGCAATTTCTGTTCTCTTTCAAATTCTACCGATAATATCCCGGTCCGTTATCCCTTTAACAACTTGGACTCAATACCCTATGACCATTGACTTACTCTTCCGAATAACGTAGTTAGGTATTTCCGTATAGATGTAGCGTGGATCACAACTTATTTTAAAAGATATTTCAGGAAGTATAAGGACTACAAAAACGATAGGTACAGGTTGCATTGAATCCTATAAATTGGCGAATTTGTCTGGTAATTTGTAACCATCTTCGGCGGTAAAATACGAAAAAAAGACGAGTCGATGTGGTCGTGGATCAGCTTTTGAAGCACTATTTCGTCATTTTCGAGTCGCCGAGTTTCCAAAGATCTTATTTTCAAGTGTTCCAACCGTTCATTATATGGAGGACGTAGATAGGCGATACGGAATTTAAAATAGAACATCCTAGTGAACTTTATTTGTACCCTTTCGATTTGATCTATCCACACAGTCGAGCAATATTCGAGCCAACTTCTGACTAGTGTTGAGTATAGAAGTTTACATTGAAAGGAGATTTACATTAAAAGTACCTTCCACAACGAAAAATAAATCTCAAAACATTCTGTAAGCTTTTCGAGTCATATGACCCATGTGTTCATTAAAAGATAGTTTTCCATTGATCGTAATAAACCTTCCAATAAAAGAAGTGATTTTTGTACAATAAAAATAATTAATGTCCAATAGAAAAATGATGTCCAATAAAA
The DNA here is from genome assembly GCA_029228625.1 of Pseudolycoriella hygida. NCBI lineage: Eukaryota > Metazoa > Arthropoda > Insecta > Diptera > Sciaridae > Pseudolycoriella > Pseudolycoriella hygida. Next base: position 129,711,885 of record CM055406.1, read on the forward strand.
TTTTTTACAAGGATAATTTATTTTTTATTGGACGTAATTATTTTGTAAAAGGAAAATTAATTATTTTTATGGACATTAGTCATTTTTATTGGACAAAAACCATTTTTTTATTAGAACGTTTATAATGACCCGTTTTTCATCAATTATTATCCCGAGATCAGTCTTGACTTTTACCCTTTTCAGTAATTCACTTTCAACCGTATAGGGGAATAATATTTTATCTCTGCTATGTATGGTCGACATTACTGCACATTTATCCAGATTTAAAGACATGTTATTTATTTTGCACCAATCCACAACCTTCACTAAATCTTCCTGAAGCAGACTGAATGCAGACTGTGTCTACTTGATAGGGGGGGGGGGGAGGGGGGCAAAAAAAGTCGATTTTTGCGTGGGCCGTTCACAATGAATCAAATCGTTTTGAAATACATACTTACTGCAACCACTGTCGTAATTCAATGGATGTAGAATCCGGACCAGCAACTATGAATGTGATAATTGTGATAATCGTTAATTGAATGAATGAATTTTAAGGTACAATCTTATGTGACACTTCACACTTGTATTATAAGCCGTTATTAACCCTTGTTAAACCATAACCACTGCCAGAAGTTACGATGGCTCAAATGAACCACCCCCAATAACCCAAAAAGTTTATAGTGTGAAATTCAGTTAGTTTTAAAAATCGAAATTTTTATGCCGAAAATAACAGATAACAATGCAAAAAGAAAAAAAAACAAACAAACGCTTATCAGATTGCGTCATAGTTATTCAACATCTTTGTCAAAGAACTAAGTGCTTAAAGAATAAAGAAAAAATATTTTCTTTAATAATAATGTTTCACTTTGGAAACCAAATATGTTCGATACTCCTTTCTTCTTTGACGAGCAACAGCTCCTTTATTCGAAATGTGAAAGATTGGAAAGAGTAAATGTCCTTAACAAAATTGTTAATATCTTAAAAATGTCTTTATCCATTATTCAGTTTAAATGCTTTTACTGCATTGTCTAATCGGCTAATCCTTTTTATCTACTTTTATCTTTCAACAACAAATATTCAAATAAATTCTTTTTATTTCAATTTTTTGTCTCCTATTTTTACTTTTATCCACGGGTGTATTTCCAATGAGAATATCTTTGAAGTACTTTCGAAAATCTCCTGCATTATGAAATTCGTTGCTTTCATGCCGAAATTCTGTACTTTATCGTCTGTTTTCGGCATCACAGCCGCAAAGAGAAAATTCGGTCAGGGATTTGGCAACATTTTGGCAACACAGACAAGATTGGGTTCAGCGCAATCGGCGAAATGGCCTAAGTGTTTTTTCGTATGCTTTGTGCTCTCAATCAATCAGTGTGAGACTGACTGGATGAAGAAGTGTAGGCCGAAAAAATTTCCCCTTAAAATTAGTTAGGAATTTATTTTACGATTAGGGATACGAAAAATCCAAAGTAATTGTCACTCTTCTCCTGGAATAAGAGAGGTGGGCAGATATAAAATTCTTGCTTATGATCAGGTACGGCACGAGATGGGGGCGGAAGGGGCGGAGGATGCAATAAAAAATGTAGCAATTTTTCCCCGGGTCATAAATTAAATTTTACACATTTCTATGACAAAATTAAAATTTTCTCACGGAAATTGGCATCTTCTCTCAAAAATATTGCGGGTGTAATTCGTCATTCAAAAATTACACCCCTGGAGCTATTTTATCTCCAAATATGACCTAAAAATTGTAGAAGAAAAGTTTGACATTTCATTTCTATTGTCCCATTATGTGAAAACAGTATTATACGAATTTTCAAAGAGAAACTGAAAAGAGTCCCTTTTGTACATTATCATACTTCTGTTATGTACTACTTGTGTGTATAATATTATTGATTATTCAAAGGAGTGTGAATTTCTTTTTTTTTTTATTTCAGGATTTTGTCAAAGGAAAACTTCAAGTGGTTGAATCAAGGGTTTTCTGTTTATCCAAAAACATTTCATTTTTTTTTTTGTATAATCTGATGTGTTTCCATTAAGTGAAATATAAAAGGAATGATGTCATGTCAACTTTGAAAATGTTTTATACGATTTCTTTCAGAAAATGTTTGCACAATGGATATATCAAAATAGTTATGTTTTGGTGTAGAATTTTCAATCATATCTTTCGCAGACATATACCGCAATATAAAAGGATGCCGATAGTCTATTTAGTTGATTCAGTTAGAAATCACACAATAAACATAATTCACTTTGTCAAATTTATTCCGAGATTAAAGAGGTAAAATCAAATACACAAATGATTTTTCTGAAAGAAGAAATTACTTTGTTGTTTTTTCAATCATTTAATGTGGGTCTGCATTTTGTATTTGTGTTACCGAACCTGGGAAGTAAGGTGGACCAAATATTTGACAGAATGTTTATTTGAATTGTGGATGAATGTGCGCAAATTTTCCACAAAAATTATTTATTTGTCAAAGTATTGTATACATAAAAAACTATTTGAACGTTGTTGACCAACCCAAACAGAGTCACAACTTAAGAACTATTTCTAGATTTAAAAAAAGACAAAGCCAAAAATGTTAAAATTTCTCATAAAACACGCACATATATCAAACACCAAATATCGTCCATTTAACAATGTTCAAATTTCTTCCCGCAAATCAAAGTTGGGTCGACAGTAGATCGAAATTGTTAGTAACTTTCCTACACCACTGACGATAATAATCATATAAAATTCTAAAAATTTCCCACACGAAAAATCGCCGCCTAGCGCCTAAGGTGATATCAAGAAAAATTTTCCATCTTCATAACAAAAAATTATTTGGCACAAGCTTTTACTATGGGAATTTCTTGCAAATGGTAGATTTTATTTTCAGCATTGCTACAAAGGTAAGATTTAGTTATAATTAAAAAAATGAAAAGTCTTCACAGCAAATAAGAGATCTCGTTCATACGTTCGCAATCTCTGAACATTCCCATGACTGCTGCTGACGTTCCGCGTTGTATGGCCATACTTATCCTTTGCCTTAGGAATGACTTTTGGAGCAGGGCTCATGGGTTTTTATCGAAATCATCTTACTTAATTCATTAAAAAATTTGATCGCTTGGTTGCCCCACGGTCCCATTGTCTCAACGGCGAAAGCCACGAAATAGTAATTTTGGTTTATCAGGGACTGGTATTTTTTCATTTTCCTGTGTGCCTTGTCTTCTGCCGCTCCACCTGCTTGTCTGGTACTAAAACGCATATTGCTTGGCGCTAATGTGTCAGTGCATGTAGCGTCCCAAATTAGGGTATAAGCGTCATCCCATCCACTCTTTTGCTGTCCTCTCTCGCTAGTCCTGGTGGTTCTAATTTGGCCGGGACATCTGCTCACACTAACGCTCTTTTGATGATGGAATTTTCAGAATGTCTTGCATGGCGGCCGGCACTTTTTTTACATTTGTGTCCGTGATGTCCTTTCTTGTCAACTTGTGCGCCTTATAGACAGATATGAGGTGAGCAGATGTCCATACCCAGTCTTAATCCCATTACTATACGGAAAGAGTTATTGTCGAGTAGTGTGCCAATTGATCGCGACGGTAATGCATGTAACCACGCTCCGGATTCTGGTCGTCGAACCGCCAGGAATCAGGAATCTTGCCATATGTTTATCTCCTTCGAATTGTAAGCTGTTCAACAAACGGTCGACAGTTATTGAGTTCCACTGGTTGTATTTGTTCCGTATGCCACATTTTCCACGTATCTATGCTGTCCTGGTAACCGGCGTTTTCTCCGATGTTCAGCGTAGGTTGGTTCAACATAGTACTGACCAACGAAAAAACCGAGTTAACTGACGACAAATAAGCAGGTAATGTCGTGTCCTGAACTCTACGGATTCCTATGCCTCCATGTATAAAATACTATCTCTACAGTGATAATCTCTACCAGAGAATTATATGTAGACCAAACTCGTAGACGTTTTGGACCACCCAGGCCGTCCCTTTTACTATGACGTTCAACACCACCCAGGCCGTTTTATTCTACTTTATCTGGGGGAATATTCTTCCTAGTCCGCAGACACCAGATTTACTACTTGGTTGTTGTTTCTCTTTTATCTGGGGGAATATTCTTCCTAGTCCGCAGACACTAGATTTACTACTTAGTAGTTGTTTCTCTTTTATCTGGGGGAATATTCTTCCTAGTCCGCAGACATCAGATTTACTACTTAGTAATGAAACTCACAACTGTTCGTATTCGAATGATTTATTTCAGGAAAAAAGCAACATATTTATACGGAAAAAATCCTCACTTCATGCTACGTTAAAATTTAAATATACTAGATT